>ML532320.1:121579-131636 GCA_005239535.1 Nicotiana rustica | reverse complement strand
TATATATATATATATATATATATATATATACTGTTGCAGCGTGCAACCCTATCTCAAATAGTAATACTAGTATCTGTTGCGGCGTGCAACCTAATCTCACACAACGTTAATATATTGAACGTCTGCAACCAACTATGTTATAATTCAAATAAAACGCCACAAAAGAATTACATAATAAAATACAAAAAAAAAATGGATAAAAGTAGCTATCCAATGAGACACAAGATCAAAAAACAAGTACAGACGGTCAATAAATAATGAAAAGGATACATGGAAACAATTAGCAAATTAAGGAATGTAACAAGTAAATTCATGAATTTAACAAGTTGAGTCAAGTAACAATTAAAGGATTTAACAAGTAATAACATAGATTAGATGAAGGCATGAAATAATAGAAAACAGTAAAATAAGTATCCCAACTCGTATGCTCAACCCTTGACTATGTATATACACTCCTCACCTTGCATATACGTCGTCCCGACACATAAATTAACTTGAAAGTTATCCAATCAAGTCCAAATTCCCTCAAGTCAAAGTTAACCACGACAATTACCTCTTCCGGCAACGAAATCAGTGCTCAACCACGACTTTTCCTTTCCAATTAGCCTCAAACCATTCAATTCTAGCAAAAAATAGTCCAAATAATTCAAAATAAGTATAAAAACTACCCACAAGCAAAAAAGGTTCAATCTTTAATGAAATTGAAAAAGGTCAACAAATGTCAACCCCGGGCCCGCTAGGTCAAAATTTGAGATCCGGACAAAATCTGATTATCCATTTAATCCCGAGTAGGTTATATGATTTGTTTCGAAATCCACCTCAATTTGAGGTCTAAATCTCAATTTTATAAAATCCCTAAATTCTACCCAAACCCCTATTGTCTACCGTGGAAATCCTAGACTTGATGTCAAAAACTCATGAAAAGTAGTGAGGAATTGATAGAAAATGAATTAGAGTTGCTTACCAATGCATTAGGGAAGAAAGGGTTCTTCGAAAATCACCTTTAGAGTGTTAGGAGTTGAGAAATAGTATAAAATGAGCTAAGTCCCATATTCTCCCTCTTTTACCAAGCTGCAGGTAGTGCAATTGCGAGCTCTAGTTTGAAATTGCGACCATCGCAAATGCCAAACACTAAACGTAAATGCGAACAATGCCCCCAGCTTTCTAAGTCCCGAATGCGACAAAAGCATTGCATTTGCGATACACCCTTTCATCGCAAATGCAGTCAAAGGTTCGCAATTGCGAAAATGACTAAGTCTGGTGCCCAGTCACAAAAGCGACCAAGCATTCGCAAAAGCGATCATGTGATGTCCGCAATTGCGAACATCTATTTGCAAATGCGAAGACAACCCTGGCTAGCCCATTTTCCCAAATGTGAGCTCGACTTCGCAAAAGAGGAGTTCGATTTGAGAAAAGGTCCTCATAAATGCGAGACCTGCACATCAAACACCAAAAATTAGGCACACCAGCTATCTCAAATCATCAAAAACTTATTTGATACACACCTAAAACTCGCTCGAGCCCTTCGGACTCCAAACCGTACATACACACAATGTAATAACATCATAAAAACTTGCTCACTACCTCAAATCATCTAAATAACATGAAATTACATGAATCGATTAACAAAACTCATGATTTTCAACTTGAAAATTTTGTTTTTACATGTTTTCACATAACGCGCTTTAATGTGCTCAGGTAACCCCGGACCCCAATCGAACTTGCGTACTAGTCCAAAAATATCATAAAAACTTACCGGAATCGTCAAAGCACCAATCCAAGGTTGTTTACCAACAATGTTGACTATGGTCAACTCAACTCCCATTTTAAGTCTAAAACTTTTTCTTAAAATTTTAACATAAATACTTTCCGAAAAATGATACGCACCATGCAAACAAATCAAGAAACATCAAATGGAACTAATAGAGTCTCATAACACGAAAATAAAGACTAGTACTCAAAATGGCCTATCGGGTCGTCATATTCTCCACCTCTAAAAGAAATGTTCGTCCTCGAACGGACATAGAAAAATACCTGAACTGGTAAAAAAATGGGGGTAACTACTCCATATATCGGACTCGGACTCCCACTTAGCACTCCAAAATCGGATTACCCCTCAATTGCACTTCCACAGAAGGAAAAGTCTTGGATCTCATGTTACGAACATGCCGGTCTAGAATAGCCATTGGCTCTTCGTCATAGGTTCGATCTTCATCAAGTTGCACTTTGCTGTAGTCCAAAATATGAGAGTTGTCCTCATAGTACTTAAGAAGCATGGAAACGTGAAATATCGGATGTACCCCTGCTAAGCTTAGAGGCAACGCAAACCTATAAGCAACCTCTCAAACTCTCTCCAAGATCTCAAACGGGCTAATAAACCTTGGGCTCAATTTTTCCTTCTTTCCGAACCGAATCATGCCCTTCATAGGCAACACTCGGAGAAGAACCTTCTCACCCACCATGTAAGCTACATCCATAGTGATGCGCTCCCACTCCCACTCCAGTATCTCCAACCTCTGAGTCAATCAACCTGATTTTTGATGCTCATACTTTACATGTTGATATAAACACTTAGATACATAAGAAACGATGTCTTTCTTAATTCTTCACCACCAATAGTGTTGTTTCAAGTCACGGTACATCTTCATGATACCTGGGTGAATGGAATAACGAAAATTGTGTGCCTCCTCAAGGATCAACTCTCCAACCCATCAACATTTGGAACACAAAACCGGCCTTGATTCCATATAACACCATCATATTCAATCACATCTTCCTGAGTACCGCCTTGCTGCACCATATCCTTTAACACCAACAAGTGTTGATCATCAAACTGGTGAGCCTTGATGCACTCCATCAATGAATACTGTGACACAATACAAGTAAGAACCCGACTAGGCTCCAAAATATCCAATCTCACCAATCGATTGGCTAAGGCCTGAATATACAGAGCTAGTGACCTCTCCGCTATCGGTAAATATGCCAAACTACCCATGCTCTCCGCTTTCCTATTCAATGTGTCGGCCACTACATTGGCCTTCCCTTAATTATATAAAATGGGTATCATAGTCTTTCAACTCTAACCATCTCTGCTTACGCAAATTAAGGTCTATCTTCTTGAACAACTGTTGGAGACTCCGATGGTCGGTATAGACCTCACATGGAACGCCGTATAGATAGTGCCTCCAAATCTTCAGCGCATGAACAATAGCTGCCCACTCTAAGTCATGCATATGGTAATTCTTCTCATGAACCTTCAACTACCGAGACGTGTAGGCAATCACCCCACTGTTCTTCGTAAATATCGCACCAAGCCCAATACGTGATGCATCCCAATACACAGTGTAAGATCCCGAATCTGTAGGCAACGACAACATAGAGGTTCTAGTCAACAAAGTCTTGAGCTTCTGAAAGCTCACCTCACACTCGTCGGAATAGAAAGGCAAACCGAGTCTAACCAGAACTCCCACTTCGAAAACTTGGCATATAACTAGCAATCCTTCAAAGTTTGAAGTGCAATCCGTAGATGCTGCTCATGCTCCTCTCGAATAGGAGAGGAAACCAAAATATAATCAATGAAGAAGATCATAAAATAATCTAGATATGGCTTAAACACCCGGTTCATTGATACACTCAAATTACACTTTAATAAATAGCGTAAAGCGGTCGATGTCAAATATAATAACCCAACTAGGCTGGGGTGAAATCCCACAGGGAATAGGCGTGAAGATATTACTTGAATATTGTGAAGCTCAACTTAAATCATAATTCTATACCGTTAACTTAAAGAGAGTACTGTAACAGAGTGAAGTAGAAACAAGTATGATTCTATAAGATTGTAATTAATTTGATTAACTAAACCAAGGTTGTGTTCCCTTCAATGAAATGTAATGATATCGGTGTTAATATGATATATTTCTAATGGAAAGTCCTTTTTCTTTTATATGAAAATGATTTCTAAATCACTACCCAATATTTTGCTGCTTTGCCGTCACCACCACTGCCGCCGGTGCTGCTACAGGTAAGTCCTCTCCCTCTCCCTCTCTTTATCCACTTCTCTCGTTCCCTATCCTTACCCCTCTTTCCCTCTTTTTCTCTCCCTCTTCTTTCTCCTCTTTTATATTCTCACCGTCGTAGTCGGATAGGGCGTGTTCCAGGCGAGTTGACACAAGCCCGGTGACCCCTGGTGCCCAGCGACCAGCTGTTGGTGCTTTTCCGGTGACACTTGCCCCTTCGTTTCCTTCCACTCTCTCTTCCTATTTCCTTTTCCCCTGCTTTGTGTGTGTGTGTGTTAGTGTGTCTGCTGCTTTGGATAGGCGTAGATTTTTCCGGTGAGGACGGACCATTTTCCGGTGGGTGCATATTTTCGGCAAGTTACATCAATCCCGACAACTTCCGAGCAGCTTTCCAACAGGATGTAGCAAGACTTGTCAGCGCGCTTGAGCAGATCAGACACGCTTAAGGAAAACGTGCGCCAGGTTCTTCCGTTATGTATCTGGTATTCGCGGTATCAGTGTTTTTTATTGTTATATTTTCCCTTCTTTTTTGCTTATCGGTATCTTTGATATCTACGGTATCTTGTTTAAATTTTATTTAGTTAGACCTGTCGGCCTATATCTGCCCCGGTCTAGCACTTTAGTGTTATAGATAATACGTAGGTAGCCTCTGCTTAGTCGGAATCCTTATTAACATCTTGTGAACCCGTAGGTTTCTGTTTTGCCTATTCCTTCGTAGTTTATTTTGCTTATAGCTTTGTGCTAGTCTAGTGGCCGCGTTGAGATTTGATGGAGTGAGGGCATGTCCTTGGGGGAATTAGGGGGAGCGAGGGGTAGAGGGGAAGGGTGGCAGAGGGTAAGGTTCTTTCTAGGTTGAAAGTGGGGTCATGGAACATATGGACTCTAACGGGAAAGTCAATAGAGTTAGCAAAGATTTTTCATAAGAGGAAGATTAACATAGCTTGTGTCCAGGAGACTAGATGGGTGGGGAACAAGGCTCGGGAGGTTGATGGGTTTAAGTTGTGGTATTCAGGGAGGGTGAGAGGGAAGAACGGGGTAGGCATTCTAGTTGATAAGGACCTAAGGGATCTAGTGGTTGAGGTTAAGAGGGTGAATGACAGGTTGTTGGCCATTAAGATAGTCGTGGGTAGGTATACTCTGAACGTAGTTAGTGCATACGCGCCTCATGTGGGTTTGGACGAGGGTGTTAAAAGACAATTCTGGGAGGACTTGGATGGGTTGGTGCGGGGTATACCGTCCACCGATAAGCTTATTATAGGGGGGTGGTTTTAATGTACACATAGGGAGGTCGCCTGGGGTATATGACGGTGTGCATGGTGGCTTCAGTTTTGGAGATGTAAACAGAGGATGTATTTTGCTGTTGGAGTACGCTAAAGCTTTTGAGCTTGTGATTGCTAACTCGTGTTTCCCGAAGAAGGCGGAGTACCTGATAACTTTTCGGAGTACGGTGGCCAAGACCCAGATTGACTATCTGCTTCTTCGGAAATGTGATAGAGGTCTATGCACGGATTGCAAGGTTATCCCGAGTTAGAACCTTACAACCCAGCATATGATTTTAATAATGGACCTAGAGATCAGGTGGATGAGGAAGAGGAGGGCTAGGGATGTTATTCCTAGGGTCAGGTGGGGTGCATTGACTAAGGACAAGGCCCAGGAGTTGGGGGGAGAAGTTGTTGGCTCTGGGGGCCTGGAGGAGTAGCGGGGACGCGAGTTGTATGTGGTCAATGACAGCAAATTGTATTAGAGAGGCGGCGAGAGAGGTGTTAGGGGTGTCAAAGGGTTTTTCTGGTGGCCATAAAGAGGACTGGTGGTGGAGTGAAGAGGTGCAAGGAAAAGTGAAAGCAAAGAAAGCGGCATATTTGAAGCTAGTAGAGAGTATAGACGAGGGGCAGAAGAGTGCCAATAGGGAGAGGTACAAGAAGGCTAGGAGAGATGAAAAGTTGGCGGTTACTGCAGCTAAGGCCGCAGCGTTTAGTTGTTTATACGAATAAATCGGGGCTAAAGGCGGGGCCAATAAATTATACAGGCTAGCAAATGTGAGGGAGCGGAAGGCCCGGGATATGGACCAAATGAGATGCATAAAAAACGAGGAGGGAAGAGTTTTATTGGAGGGGGCACAGATCAGGCGGAGATGGAAGGCGTACTTCCATAAACTCTTGAACGAGGAGGGAGATATGTGAATCGCGTTGGGGGAGTTGGAGTACTCGGAGACGCAACGAGATTTTGGGTACTGTAGATGCATTCAAGTGGGGGAGGTGGTTGAGGCTATGCGCAGGATGAGTAGGGGTAGAGCGATTGGGCCAGACGAGATCCCAGTGGAATTCTGGAAGAGTGTGGGCAAGGAAGGTGTGGAATGGCTTGCGAGGCTGTTTAACATCATTTTTAGGACGAAGAAGATGCCCGAAGAGTGGAGGCGGAGTACGATGATCCCGTTGTACAAGAACAAGGGGGATGTGCAAAACTGCAACAACTATAGGGGTATCAAGTTGTTAAGCCATACGATGAAAGTGTGGGAGAGAGTGATTGAAGGGAGATTGAGGAGGTGTGTGTCCATTTTCGAGAACCAGTTTGGTTTCATGCCTGGACGGTCGACTACTAAGGCCATTCACATTGTGAGGAGATTGGTAAAGCGGTATAGGGCGGTGAAGAAGGATTTTCATATGGTGTTCGTTGACCTGGAGAAAGCCTATGACAAAGTACCGATGAAGGTTCTATTGAGATGTTTGGAGGCTGGAGGTGTGTCTGTAGCATATATTAGAGTGATCTAGGACATGTATGATGGGGCTAAGACACGAGTGAGGACAGTAGGAGGAGACTCTGACTACTTTTCGGTTGAGATGGGGTTGCATCAAGGGTCAACACTCAGCCCATTTTTGTTTTCCCTGGCGATGGATTCTTTGACGCATCACATTCAAGGGTAGGTGCCTTGGTGCTTGTTATTTATGGATGACATAGTCCTGATTGATGAGACGCGAGATGGCGTTAACGAGAGGCTGGAGGTCTGGAGACATACTCTAGAATCTAATGGTTTCAAGTTGGGAAGGACCAAGACAGAATACTTGGAGTGCAAGTTCAGTGGTGTTACCTAGGAGGCGGACGGGGATGTGAGACTCGATACACAAGTCATTCCCAAGAAGGATAGTTTCAAATATATGGGATATATAATTCAGAAGAATGGGCAGATAGATGAGGATGTTACTCACCGTATTAGCACAGGATGGACGAAGTGGATGCTCGCTTCCGGTGTCTTGTGTGATAGGAATGTGCCTTTGAAACTTAAGGGTAAGTTCTATAAGGTAGTGGTCAGACCGACTATGTTGTATGGGGCAGAGTGTTGGCCAATCAAAGAGTCACATGTCCAACATATGAAGGTAGCGGAAATGAGGATGTTGAGATGGATGTGTGGGCATACCAGATTTGATAGAATTAGGAATGAAGTTATTCGGGGTAAGGTGGGAGGGGCCCCTTTGGAGGTAAAGATGCGTGAGGCAACGTTGAGATGGTTTGGGCATGTTAAGAGGAGAAGCACATATTCCCCAGTCAGGAGATGTGAGAGGTTGGCCTTGGGAGGTGTGAGGAGGGGTAGAGGTAGACCTAAGAAGTCTTGGGGGGAAGTGATCAGGCGGGACATGACGCAACTTGAGCTGACCGAGGACATGACCCTCAATAGAAGGGTGTGGAGGCGGAAGATTAGGGTGGAAGGTTAGTAGGTAGTCATGTATTTCCCTTTGTCTTCCCTAGTTCAATAGGATTAGTGCTAGTATGGTACCCTTTTGTCCTTAGTTTGCTATAGCTACGTGTCTTGTTCTATGTCTACTTACCTTCGGTAATTTCGTAGTTTTCTAATAGGACTTTGTCATATTCTTATGTGCTGCCTTAGACTTATCTGTCTAAATATACTATCTTGCTATTACTAGCTATCGGTACTCCTTTCATATCCTGTGTTGTTATCAACGATTTCGTCTTCTAACTATTTGTCTTTCTATCACTTGCTATCAGGGCTTCCTTCATCTTCTTTAAAACTAGCCACACATGCTAAAATACAAAAAGATAATAATATTCAATGTCATAATGCTTACAAAAGTGCAAGATTCATCACTCTAAAGCTTCCAAAAGATGGACTATTCAATGCCTTGTATTGTAGCTTCTTTTTCAGACAAGATGCCCCCACAAAACCCTAATAAATCTATTTATAGTGGGCTAAAAGTCGGGGCCAATTTTGTACAAAAGTACCCATGCAGACACGTTATGCGACCGCATATCTGTCGCATAACAGGTATGCGGTCCGCATCTTCCTCAAGTCCATCGAAAATCTTCAGATCCAGGTTCCAGGTGCCCATGGCATAAAGGTTATGCGGTTCGCATTGTTGATATGCGACCACATTTTTCCATCGCATCTTTGGGATCAACAACCTCTACTGAAATTTTGCGATCCATTATGCGGCAAACATGTTATGCAGTCGCATAATGGATCGCATAATCTTCATTTGATATGGACAAACAAACTGTTTTGATCTACGGTTGCCTTATGCATTCTGCGGTCCGCATTTGAGTTATGAGGCCACATTCTTGTCTTATTTTTTCTCTTTTGCGGATTTTTGACTTTATTTCCATGTTTTTGGGTCCTAAAGCCTCATGTACTGCAAAACATCAAAACTTCATAAGAATTAACAAACAAATGCAGTTAACACAAGCTAAAATCAAAGTAATTAGTATTAAATGTGCCGAAATGTTAACACTCCCAATTTAAACTCTTGCTTGTCCTCAAACAACTAAAACAAAATTATCCTATCCTATACTTAGACTGACGACACGAAACAGTAGTGACCGCGAATGGTTTTAATTGTCAGTTTACAAGCATGTACTTTCATTTATTTACCCTTCCTGGATAAACATTATTATATACAAAGAAGCTAGTCAACCTGTGAACTTTGAGACTCGACCAAATTGACAAAATGTTACTCTCAGCTAAGTGCACTTGCATTCAACTTCAAGAACTTAACTTCAGTTAAACCTTGCAGTTCATGTGCCCTCACATGAAAAAAGGTCCCAAAATCACCATATTTACAGAGATAACACAGGGGACAGATTTACAAAGACACTCACTCTCACAAGGAGTTTAAAGTGTTACAACATATCATGCCATAAGCTTGCCCTTATTTTAATTCACCGCCTATTCAAAAACATTCGATTTGGAGATCCCATAAGGACTTTTTTAGCTTTTAATGTAGGTTCAGGGGAGGGTTGGATAAGCATTTGGGATATAAGTGACTACACCCTCCTTGAACTCTACTCACATTTGGCTTTCTTTTTGCACTTTGTTTCTTTTCAAACCTCATGGCCTTCTAGTTATCGACAAAGAACCACCTTGAATACCTCTCTAGTTTTCTTCAAGACTCCACATTTATATCCATACATATATCTCCATTTTTTTTATATACCACCCTTTGTTTTTTTTGTTTTTCGTGGAGCTTGAATAATTTCATATAAATACTTTGAGGTTTATGATCCTACACTTACTATACAACCTCACCAACTTCCAACTTGATACCACACCCCCAACTTAGGCTTTTAGCCTCATTGTCAATGTTCAATGAGGGACGGGTTCAAAAGAGAGAATTATTTTACAAAAGCGGAAAGGTTTGTAATGAGGTGGCCAAAGAAAAGGTTAAAGGTTAAAATGGGGTAACTAGTGATAATATCTATGCAATGGGTAGCTTGAAAGGCTGAAGGGGTTTTTCAAATAACACAAACAATTCCTAAGGTCATCTCTCCAACAAAATATAATTATCCTTAGCGTTGGAAGACCAACCAGTCAAGTTCTAGATGATAGAGGTAACCACAAGAATTATTTACACAAACACTAACACACATGGCAAATGAACTGTTTGCCTCAACATAGTTTTAGCCCTCAAGTGACCACTAGGCGAATCTTTCATCATATGATAAGTACAATTCTGAGTAAACATAAAGTCAAAGAGCGAGCCTCAAGTTCACAAAAATGACTAACCGTAAAATCTTTTATATATATATATATATAT
>ML532320.1:92005-121232 GCA_005239535.1 Nicotiana rustica | reverse complement strand
CAAAACAATTTTTGTGATAAATTCTTGGCTCTTGTAGTGACTCTTTACATACTAGCTCGAAATTATTGCTCTAAACTCATATAAATTTTTATATATATATATATATATATATATATATATATATATCAACAACAGAAGGGTATAATTAATTTACAAACATACATGCTTGAAACTATACAATCACACAAAACCGGTCAAAATGTTTCATACTACTGCCATGGTTCTACTATTACACCCTTGGAAAAGAAGACGAAGAAAAACCAAGGAGAATTCATTACTAACTACTAAGGAAGTTATGCATACAACTATATATATTTTCTAGTTTTTTTTCTTATATACAACTATGTACACAAAAATCACAAAAATAGCTATCCCACCCCCAATTGAAGAGCATGCATTGTCCCTAATGCATAAAAAATCTAAAAACAGAGTTGAGGGGCTTCCTGTGGCGCACTAAGCGCTATGGGTGTCTGAACCATGCTGAACTGCGGTGGGGTCACCCTCTGATGCTGAATCTGTGGGCGAGGGGATCTCAGCCTGAGGAGTGACCTCCACGGATGGAGTAGGGGTCTCCAACTGCCCTGATGATGGATCGGGGGCCTGTGAGCTGCTAGCCTCGCCCGATTATGGTTGAGTGGTCGATGGAAGGGCTTTGGCGACCATATCCTCTAGCGAGTGTGAAATCGCCTTCTGTACATCTACTTCTTCTTCCTCCTGTGTAGCTCTAGTGACGGCAACTTGCTTACCCTTATATTGAGGACCCTCATCCTCCTCTGACAGTGCCTCTTCATCTGTCTCCGCTTCTTCAGACTCTTCAGTATGTCCGAAATCTGCCTCAGAGGGAATGTCAATAGGTGCAAGAGGATCTGGAGTCTGGGAAGTCCCATCAGTCTGCAGCTCGGGAGCTGTCATCAGTGTGATGAAATCAAAGTCCAGTCCAGGAATGGACATGCCAGCTCCCTGCTCACCTTCCTTTGGCATGAAGGAAGTTAAGTCAAGGACACCAAAAAGAGGAAAAGTGAGATTCTTCCACCAAGAGGTAATTCTTTCACTTGAGCTTTACTTTTAAATGATATATTGAAGTATGGATAGCATGTTTATGAGTATTATTTGAATTTGTAACAAGATATTGTATGAACCCTAAGGGTGGGTCTTGAAAATAATATTTGGGCAAAGAAAAAGATGAATAGTGATGAGTTGATATAAATGGATATGTCTTGAGTTTCTAATAATTCCTATAGACTTGATAACTTAATTGATGAATGAATTGAATCGAGAATCACCATTTGGATAAGATACACCACTAGTTCTTGAAATGGGTGTTATTGAACCTAGGGTTTTGTTCGAGAAGACAAATAATAGTGACTTGATGATGTTGGGTAATTAACGTAGTATCATTAATGACTCCGAATGAGTATTAAATAATAATAATAATAATAATAATAATGGTTTAATTTAATAGACTAATGGGTGAAACTATTGGATGATTTGGGATGGTTGAAGGCTTGTTGCCGAATCGTGAAGTCTAAATGGATATTTATAAATCTTTTCGCATTATTTTGACATTGAGATATTGAATAGTAGAAATTGAATTGTGGGCAATATTTGAGCATTTTAATCAATTGGAGCATTGTAGTATTTTTTAAGCTTGAAGGTTGAGGTAAGTTAATTATGACTTACTCTTCTTGAGGTATTCTCCCTAAAGGCATGATTTGTTAACACATGATATTACATATAAATGTGCATCCGTGCTTATTGGGACAAGTGGGAAGGATGTTACCATGTGTTTCTAGGTTTGTTGACTTTGAAGTGTCATGTGATGATAAAAATCTTATTTTTTTAAACTTACTTGCAATATGACACTTACTTGCAACATGACACTTAATGAAAACGTTATAAGTTTTATTAAAACTTATTTTTTTATAAGAGTATAAAATGCTTGAATGATGAAGATATGTTTTCATGAAAAAGTTTTGTCTTTTGAAATTTCGACAAAGGAAACACTTGTTATATATTTAGATTGATGTTAATTGGTAAAGGCTTTAACATGAAAAAGGTTATTCATTTGATTTTGTTCAAATGGTTTGTATTTTTCTATGAAAATTATGATTTGATAAAAATAGATCATTTGGAGGCAATTATGCTATGAATCTATTATTGATATTCAAATGTTTTGGAAGTTACTAGTAGAGACGACCGATATTCGTTCAAATATTAAGTTCGTTACATGAAACTACACGTGTCGGTGTAGGGATACAAGTTCATTCCAAGGCTAAGCCGAGGTTTTTGGGACGAAGTCCCCCATTGAGAGGGAAAATGATCAGTACTTAAAGTAATGAGGTTAAGTCAACTCGTACGGCACTACGGGAAGCCGCCCAGACAAGTAGGGTCAAATACTTGTTGCTAGGATGATCACCTAGTGATTTTTTGTTATGTAAGTGTCACTATAGTACTCCCGGTAAAATATAAAGAAGACTTTCTTATGTTTATCTTTAATTGATATACATGTTTTAAGAATCTATATCATGGTTTATACTTCACTTGTCTTTTCATTTGAAATGATAAAGAACATGATTTATATAATTGTTATCACTTTATATAAAATATTGGTTGCATAGTTTTTGTAAAATCTTATCCCAGGAACTTGAGTTAGAGAGAGAGTATGACACTTATTGAGTACTGTTGTGGTATACTTATCCCTTAGGGCCCCTCTCCAGGGCCCCACTTACTTTATATGTTTTAGGATGAGGTATGATACGTGGCATGCAGACATGACTAAGATGGATCTCTTCCTGAAGTATATGGTGAAGCACCACACATATTTCGTGGTAGTTATCATGTTATTTTCTTAATTTATGTTAGTTGGGCATGATCCCAAGTGTTAAGTTATATCCTTTGGTATAGAGGCTCCATAGATAGTCGTAATAAGTTGTGGTTATGGGATTGTACATGACATACATGGAAATATATTTATCTCACTTAGTCTCATTGTTATTATAATGAAAGACGTCATGTATGATTCTAAATTGGGAAACTTTCCATTTTTTAACTTGAAAATATATATGTTTTTGAAAGAGCTTCTGCAGTTAGATTGGTTTTAAAGCATATGGTTTGGGTGCATCATATGGGTTGGTTCGCTCGGATCAGATAGTGTGCCGGGTGTCGGTCACGTGGATTTGGGTTGTGACAAACCTGATATTAGAGCACTAGGTTCTAAGTCGAGCCCTAGGAAGTCTATCGAGTTGTATCAAGTGGAGTCCCTCTTATCGTTGTGTCAGCGACCACACTTATATTGGAGAAGCTACAAGGACATTTAGGGAGTTTCACTTTTTTTTCTTACTCTAGATCATGCATTATGCTTGAAGTGAGAGTCATGGTTCTCGAGAATATTGATTATCTGACATGGTATATAAGTGACAAGCATGAATCTCAATGTTCAAGATAAGACACAGGTTGCTTGGGAATTTTGTCTGATTGGCCATGAATAGAAGGATGGTTTAAGTTCAAAAACCTAGTGGAACATATAAAGGCGAGATGTTCAGATGTGGTGAATAAGACATTTCAAATGAATACTGATGCCCCATGGAAAATAAATAGAGATAATAATGTCAACTAGTACGGTCATAATAGAGTCAGAATGTACAAAACAATTATACTGGAAGATGTGAAAGAGGGAACCTCAAAAGGGCAACGCCCTAATCTAAAATTTAGACTCTTAATCAAGATGTTAAGATGATCAGTCACTTTGACAGTAATCACTTATGAGTACGCGAAGGTACAAAGAAGAGAACACAATGGTTCCAAGATCAATGGGAAGGATGTATCTCAAATTATCGTGATGAGATGTCGAGGAATGAAAAGAATCATATTGGTAGGATAATGTGAATCAACCCAATTCGTAGCAATCACATTGCGACTTATAAGAATGAAGACTTATTTGGGATAATGTCAAAAATGACCAAAATCATCTATAAAAAAAGGTGTAAGGAAACGTTCAAGACTTTCAAAAGGTGAACAAGTTAAGATACAAGATATGATCCTCACTCTCACCATAGATTGGGAGACTCTCGACATGACGAGGTCATCGTTATGGTAATATCACATGTACGGAAGTGAAATATAAGAGATGAAGTGTCACATATGGGCACAAGTTCAAGGTATTCGAAACATGTCATAAGTATAAGAAAGGTAGGTGAACCTTGAACGCCTCCCAGATAACAAATGAGATACTAATGGATGTTAATCTTCAATTATGCATGCCAAGGTATGTGTGGCTAGGATAGGTGGACTTAAATGACTAATTAAAAAATAATATTAAGGCATGATATACACAAATGAGTAACTTGAAAAGGTACAAAAAACAACATAGGTTATCCGAGAAGGTAAAATGATGTGTAATGACAACTTTGAGTTGAGTAGTTGGGATAAACCTTATTTTGTCCTTATGAACTTATGGGAACTGAGAATTTTCAAATGTAAGATCCAAAGTACTTAAGTATGTGTCAAGTGGAGTGATTAAATTAGGATTTGATGGACCCTTAAGAATTATGAGAAGCGAATGTTTGAAATGATGTATGAGGCAAAGTAAAAATTAATGACAAGTTGTCAATACTATATGTGTTGTAAGAGTTGGGCTCTAAACTATAAGGGTTTACTTTTTATCTTTCTTAGAGCAGTCTGATCACTTAAAGCCCAAGAACTTGAAAATGGTAAGGGAAAGTGTGGGAGTAGAGAGGTTACAAGTGTCCAAATGTTATAGAGTGATGCACCAGGAATCCCTAGCATAGTATGAACGGGGATGAGGTTGAAGATACTGTGGAGGTACAAAAGAAATTTATCGTACGATGATCGGGTACCCAAGAACTAGATTATATGAATAATGGAAAATATACAAGTACTTATTAATTGCACGAAGGATGATGATGTGAAATGGGATATTGACTATAGTCAAGAAAATAATTATTATGATGATGACATGAAGATGGATTGTACGCTTCCTACATTTAGCTATATGAAAATAGTGTATGTTATGGAAAGTTGTATGAATATTCTACGGGTTTAGTTTGAGGGAGTCAGACTAGTTAGAATACATAAGCATACACTTTGAGATGTAAGGTTGTCGTACTTGCTAGAATGGTATTTCAGCATGGATTGAAAGGTATACTGTTAGAAAAAAGATTCTAAAGATAAAACGAACTTAAAAAGGTGATATGCTAACTTTATTGTTGTTGTAAGGACTAGGAAAAGATGCTTTTTGGCAACATGGGTTGCGGCTAAAAGTGCCATGTTATTTGGGTACATGAAAGGGCAACGAAATCCTTGTTGGGCATAACCATTTTTCTTCTAGTCAGGATAGTAAGTACTTCTAAGTGTAAATGCAAAAATAGAAGTCATGGCTTCCCCTAGCTGACCGGGCTCCATCATAGGCTGGCTGAGCGGGTGGTGGAGGGGCTGGTGCAGATGACATAGACTGACTCCTCTGCAGAGCGGGACCTCGCACTATATGGGGACACTCTCTCCTCATGTTAAGAAACTCCCTATACTCATAGCAACTCCCCGGTGTTGGTGCTGGGGGCTGAAGGGAGCCCCGAGCACCGGGATAACTGGCAAAAGGACCTGGCATAACCCTGACCCGATGGAGCACGAGACAAACTCTGCTCTGGAAGGGCACCGAGAGATGAACAACCATGCTGATAACTGTGAGAACCATGCACAGATGATGCACCACGGTGAACTAGGTGAGCCGTCTGAGCATGTCTGAAATGACGACCTCTACCGTGCTAAAACTGACCCCTAGAAGGAGCATCGCTAAATCCACCCTGTCCCCGAGGCCTCTTTGCCTCCCTCTCAACCTTATCCTGACTGCGAACTATCTCAATCTAACAAGCAATGTCGACAACCTCATCAAAAATAGCACCAGAAACACACTCTCTCTGGTCATAAGCAATCACAACTAAAAAGTCAGGCCATTTATAAACCTCCTGATCCTCTACTTGTCTGTGGGAACCATCCAGATAGCATGGCGGGACAACTCTGGGAATCGCATATCATACTGCATCACAGACATATAACCTTGATGAAGGTGATCTAACTGTCTACGCAGCTCCTCTCTACGGAACTGAGACACGAACTTCTCCAGAAAGATAATGAAGAATAGCTGCCAGGTAAGGGGCGCTAGCGCAAACCGGCCTACACCTATCGTAAGCCTCCCACCAATTGAATGCAGCCCCATAGAATTGAAAGGTAGGGAATCAGACCCCACTGGTCTCCAGAATACCTGTTGTACGGAGTATCCTCTATCACATGTCCAAGAAGCCCTGTGCATCCTATCCCTCTGCACCACTGAAAGATGGAGGCTGGAGTCTCCCAAATCTCTCCAACTACGTTTCTCATCCTCAGGCATAGCAGGAACCACATAGTCCTGAGCCGCTGCAACCGGATGGGCACCGGTGGTGCCTGAGTTGGTCCCGCTGGTGCATCCACAACTAGGATCTGGTCCTGACCTGGGAAAATTGGTAGATCTGTATATAGTGCCCCAACTGCTGCACGCGCTGCACCTTTGCCCATACCGCGACCTCGGCCTCTCACGGCCCTGACTGGTGGTACTGGTGGCTGTCCATCCTGCCTAGTAGTACGATTCCTCACCATATGTGAGAGAATAAAATAACAGAAGTTTAGTTACCAGAATCAACAGATTCGCACGATAAGAATTCAAGAATGTGGAGTTCTCTTCTTCTACTTGAGCACAGTAAGCTGGCCGATTATGAATTTTCACTGGAATGGGATTGATGAAATTCTTATCCGGGTGTTGTATCACGGAGGACAAAGTGGCCAGTGCATCTGCAAATTCATTCTAGATTCTGGGGACATGTCAGAACTCTATCTTCGTGAACCTCTTCATCATCTCTTGTACGTGATGTAGATATTGCAGTATCTTGGTGTTCTTCATAGCCCACTCCCCTTGTACCTAGTGGACCAGCAGGTCTGAATCACCAATCACCAGCAATTTCTGAATATTCATGTCGATAGCCAAATTGAGCCCTAATATGCAGGACTCATATTCCACCATATTGTTGGTGCACGAAAACCTGAGTGTTGCGGACACCGGGTAGTGTTGATCGATTTCTGACACCAAAATAGCTCCGATACCGACTCCTTTGAAATTTGCAGCTCTGTCAAAAAACATTCTCCAACCGTCGTAGGCTTCAGCAATATCTTCTGCTACGAATGACACTTCTTCGTCAGGAAAATACGTTTTCAGTGGTTCGTATTCTCCTCCTACAGGATTTTCTAAAAGATGATCTGCTAATGCTTGTCCCTTGACTGCCTTATGAGTTACATAGATGATATCAAACTCACTCAACAATATTTTCCATTTTGCCAGCTTTCCTATACGCATATGCTTCTGAAAGATGTAGTTCAGAGGATCCATACTCGATATGAGATATGTGCTCTAAGAACAAAAGTAGTGCCTCAATTTATGGGCTATCTATGTCAGAGCACAACAAGTGCATTTCAGTAGGGAGTACCGTGCTTCGTAAGGCGTGAACTTATTTCTCCGATAATATATGCCTGCTCTATTCTCCCTGTCTCGTCGTGTTTCCCAAAGACACAACTGAAAGCCCATCTAATACGGAAAGGTAGAGTTGTAATGGTCTACCCGGTTCTGGCAGGACTAGGATTGGTGGTGTGGACATGTATTCCTTGATTTTGTCAAAAGCCTTCTGACAGTCTTTAGTCCAGCTGGTTGGGGCATCTTTCTTTGGCATTTTGAAAATCGGCTCACATATCAAAGTTTATTGTGCTATGAAGCGACTGATATAGTTGAGACGTCCCAAGAAACTCATCACGCCCTTCTTGTTCTTTAGTGGTGGTAAATCCAGGATAACTTTGACCTTTGACAGGTACAACTCAATTCCTCGACGGCTGACAATAAACCCTAACAATTTTCCAATAGGAACTCCAAAGGCACATTTTGCGGGGTTCAGCTTCAGATTGTACTTCTGCAGCTGATCAAAGAACTTTCTCAAATCTGCTATGTGATCTGTGGCTTCTTGAACTTGATGTTGACGTCGTCCACATATACGTCTATCTCCTTGTGTATTTATAACGACCCGGCTGGTGTTCTGAGCGTTTTAGCCCCATTTCCCCCATTTCTACTTCATTATATATTTTTCATCTTTATTATGTTGAGTTGGGTTGGTTGGCTCGGGTTCGGAATGATTTTTGGAGTGGAATGAGGCACTTAGTCTCTTAATATGGTATTTAGTTGGAAAAGGCAACCGGAAGTTGACTTATGAGTAAACGATCCCGGATTAATGTTTTTATGGCTCAGATAGCTTTGTTAAGTGATTTTGGACTTAGGAGTGTGTTCGGAAAGGCCTGTGGTAGAATTAGCCTTCAATTGGCGAAATTAAAAATTTGGTGATTTTCGGTCGGCAGTAAGAAATTTGATATCGGGGTTGGAATGGAATTTCGGAAGCTGAAAAAGGTTCGTAGCGTCATTTGTGATATGTGCGCAAAATGTTAGGTCATTCAGATGTGTTTTGGTTGGTTTCGACATCATTGGCGAATTTCGGAAGTTTAGGGATCCTTAGGCTTGAATTCGGGGTTAATTTTTTATTTTGATGTTGTTTTGAGCGATTCGAAGGTACGACTAAGTTTGAATGATGTTATGGGATGTGTTGGAATGTTTGATTGGGATCCCAAGGGCCTCGGGTGTGTTTCGGATGTTCAACGGGACATTTTCAGACTTAAAACGTTCGCAGATTTTGCTGGTGTTCTATTTCAGAAGAATTGTTCTTCGCAATCGCGAAGAGTAGGTCGCGATCACGTAGACTTATTTGGGGCTGAGTTGGAGTTGTTCTGTGCGATCGCAGAGGTTAGTTCGCGATCGCGTACGTGTGTGACGTAATTCTTCGCGAATGCGTGGCCAGGGTCGCGTTCGCCTAGAAGAAAGTGAGACGGTGAAGGGTTGAGGTGGTTGTTGTACGCGACCGTGTGAAGCAAGTCGTGATCGCGTAGGTCTGTGTGGCTTAGGTTTGCGAACGCGTTGAAGGTTACCCGTTCGCGTAAGGTTAATCGAGGGGCAGCATTTGTTTGTGCTTCGCGATCGCGAGGCTATTTCCGCCATCGTGATGAAGACTTACCTGGGCAGATTTAAAGATTCAAAAATGAGGATTTGAGTTTATAATTCCTAAATTCACTAGAGAGCTCGGGAGAGGGAAATTTTAGAGAGGATTTTCAGAGAAGTGATAGGGGTAAGTGTTCTTCACTTAAGTTGGTCAAATTCCATGATTGTGTCTTGATTTTTATCTTCTTAATTGAGAATTTGGGGTGGAAATTGGGAGAAAAATGGAAGAGAATTGGAGAGTTGATTTTGGGGATTTGAATGGCCATTTGATGTCGTATTTTGATGAATTTGATATAGGTAGACTCGTGAGTGAATAAGAATTCTAGTTTTGTAATTTTTGTCGGATTCCGAGACGTGGTCCCAGGGGTCGGGTTTTGCCTATTTCGGGCATTTTCGTTTAATTTGATAAATTTTATGCGGGCTTTGTTCCTTTAGCATATATTAATGATATAATACTGATTTAGGATAGATTCGGGGCGATTTGTGGCCGAATCGAGTGACAAAGGAATTGCGGAGTAGATTTATCGTCCTGTTTGAGGTAAATAACGATTGTAAATCTAGACCTGAGGGTATGAAACCCCAGAATTTTGTACTATTTCGTTAAATGCCGTGACACACATGCTATGTGATGGGCGTGTGGGCATGCACCGTTTGGGATTGTGACTTGGTCCCTCCTGTGGCAACTATCAAGTTGCATATTTTTATTAAGCTGTGTAATTTGCTTTATGTTTTAGAAAGAATTTGTATAATTCAGGCTGAACGCCATGTTTGGGGCCTTGTGCCGTACTGTTTGGACCCTCAGGGGTATTTTGTACTATCCTCACACTGTTTGATTTGAAAGAATATCCTCACTCATGATTTTCCTGTTTACTGTTTAATTCGGTTTCATTACTCTATTTTTAAATATATGAAAGTTGTTTTGCGCTGAGTCCCCTGATTTTCACCGAAACGCCCGAGTGGCTCGTGAGGTTGATGACTAAGTAAGGTCGAGGGCCTGATTGTAAGGATATATATATATGGATCGGGCTGCGTGCCGCAACATGTTATAGATAGGCCGATTGCCGGAGTGATTGATGCCATGATTTGGCTTGTTATATCGCTTGTGCTGAAGGAGCCCCTCCGGAGTCTATACACACCCCTAGTTAGTGCAGGTACCTACCGAGTGATAGTGTGAGTGCTGAGTGACGAGTGACCGGGAGGTATGCGCGATTGTGAGGTATGCCCGAGTGGCTGTTCATGAGTGATAGTGAGGCTTGCCCGAGAGGCTGTTTATGAGTGATATGTTCTGCTTGAGGGGCTTGTTTATGAAAAACACTATTTTCACTCTATCTTCATATTAAGCCTCCATTGGAATTTGTTGAAAAATGTTTTATATGTTTTCTATTGAAACTGATGTTTTATGAGATATTGGACTTGAATATTTTTTTGGCATTCATTGTTTTCACTGAAACGTTATACTCTGATCTTTATGTGAGTTTCCTTCTGCTGTTTACTGCATTCAGACTTTATTTATAACTGTTGCTTACTAAGTTGGCGTACTCACGTTACTCCCTGCACCTTGTGTGCATATCCAGGTGCCAGGGCATCCGAGTGAGTGTTGATCTTCTTCTTCAGATTATCCCGGAGCTTAGCAAGGTAGCTGCACGGCGACCACATCCTTGCTTTTCTCTTTCCGATCTTTTAGTGTTTATTTTTATTATACTTCTCTTGTTATTTAGTAGACTATATCAGACTTGTATTCTAGATGTTCATGACTAGTGACACCGAGGTTGGGCCGTTGATTTTATGTTTTGTTTATTTTCACTTGTTTGAAGTGTTTAATGAAAGTTATGATGCAAAAGATTAGTAAATGAATTACTAAAAGGAATCATTTCATGTTTATTTAATGAATCGGCTAGCCTAGTACTGCGATAGGCGCCATCATGATCGGGGTGGTTTGGGGTCGTGACAAGTTGGTATCAGAGCCTAGGTTACATAGGTCTCACCTGTGATGAGCAAGTTTAGTAGAGTCTCGCGGATCGGTGCGGAGAAATCCGTACTTATCTTCGAGAGGCTGCAGAACCCTTAGAAAAATCTCACATTCTTGAATTCTTGTCGTGCAAATCTATTTATTCTGGTAACTAAACTTCTATTGTTTCATTATCTCGAAGATAGTGAGGACACATGCTATCGAGTAGGATGATCAGCAGCCGGACAGGGGTAGAGGTGTAGCCCGCACAATAGCCGGGACTGTACCTATAGACTTGCTCGTTATTCCAGATCAGGTCCCACTCGTAGATGTTCCTGCGGGACCAGCCCAAAAATCGGTAATGCCTATTGTTTATCCGGGTCTTCATGTGACCTTGGCTCAGATTTTGACCGTGTGCACCAGTCTTGCTCAGGCGGTTGCTTTTTTCTTATACAACCGTTACTGCTCAGGCCGGGAAAGGCACTCTGACTCCCGCCGCGTACACACCTGAGCAGGTTGTTCATGGGCTTTAGACACCGAGGGAACTTTTAGCCTAGCCGGTTGTACCTGCTCAGGATTTTGTGGTTCCTGTCATGCTAGATGACGAGCAAAGTAGGTTGCAGAGGTTTGGTAGACTTCAGCCTCCGACTTTCAGCGGCACAGAGGGCGAGGATGATTAGTGTTTCTTAGATAGGTGTCAGAGTATTCTACACACAACGAGTATATTGGAGACCAATGGGGTCTCGTTCACTACTTTCCAGTTTTCAGGAGCTGCTTTTACTTGGTGGGAGGCTTATGGGAGGTGTTGGCTTGTTGGTGCAGCGCCCCTTACCTGGCATCAGTTTTTCGTTCTCTTTCTGAAGAAGTTTGTGCCACAGTCCCGACGGGAGGAGGTGCGCAGGTAGTTCGAGTAGTTGCGTCAGGGTGATAAGACTGTGACGCAGTATGAGATGAGGTTTTTAGAGCTAGCTCGTCATCCCGTTTGGTTGGTTCCTACGGACAAGAGGTTTGTAGATGGTCTCACATATCAGCTTCGAATTCTCATAACTTGGGAGATGGTGTCAGGCACTACTTTTGAGGAGGTTGTTGGTATTGCCCGAGAGATTGAGTCAGTTCGTCGCCAGGAGCTAGATGAGAGGAAGGCCAAGAGGCCTCGAGGATCTTGTAGTTGTGGTGGTGTCCATTCAGGAGGACAGTTCCATCACGGCAGAGGCCGTCCATTCAGGCAGGCTCAGTCAGCCCGCCCAGGTCATCGTGGTGGATCTTCTGGTCATGGTCCTCACAGTTCTCGTCAGGGGAACCCATCATTTAGTGCCCTCCCAGCCTAGAGTTCATCTCGTGCACCATCAGTCAGAGCTCCTCCATGCCAGGTCCTTCTGCCAGTTATCCCGGTGCTAGGGGTTCCCTTTAGTCCCAACCACCAGTCCTAGGGAGTTGTTTTGAGTGAGGGGAGTTTGGGGCATATGTGGAGGCAGTGTCCTCGTGGTCATGGGGGTTCCTCCTAGTAGAGGGGTCAGCCCTCGACTTCAGCCCTAGTCACTTCACCATCCGCCTAGACAGCTAGGAGTGGGGGTCAGGTAGCTAGAGGGCACCCTAGAGGGGGGGTTGATCAGGTGGAGGTCAGGCCCGTTTTTATGCACTTCTACCCAGATCAGATGTTATGGCCTCAGATGCCGTGATTACATATATTATTTCAGTTTGTCACCAAGATGCCTCAGTCTTATTTGATCCCGGTTCCACATATTCATACGTCTCCTTATAGTTTTCCTATTTTCTGGATATTCCCCTTGAGTCCTTAGTTACATCTGTTCATCTGTCGACTCCGGTAGGTGATTCTGTTGTTGTAGACCGTGTGTATCGGTCATGTGTGGTGTCTATTGGGGGTCTGGTGACCAGAGTGGATCTGTTATTGCTCAGCATGGTTGACTTTGATGTGATATTGGGCATGGATTAGTTATCTCCATGTCATGTTGTTGTAGATTGTCACGTTAAGAACCGTGACCTTAACGATGCTGGGATTTCCGAGAGTTGAGTGGAGTGGTTCCATAGATTATGTCCCTAGTAGGGTGATTTCATACATGAAGGCTCAACGCATGGTGGAGAAAGGGTGTTTATCGTATTTGGCTTTTGTGAGGGATGTCGGTGCTGAGACTTCCACTATTGACTTTGTTTCTGTGGTCCGTGATTTTCCGGACGTGTTTACTGCAGACCTACTGGGCATGCCGCCTGATAGATATATTCATTTTGGTATTGATTTGCTGTCAGGCACTCAACCTATTTACATTCTACGTATCGTATGGCACCGACAAAATTGAAGAAATGGAAAGAGCAGCTTCAGGAACTCCTAGATAAGGTGTCTATTCGGCCTAGTGTGTCACCTTGGGGTGCACCAGTGTTATTTGTAAAGAAGAAGTATGGTTCGATGAGAATATGTATTGACTACAGGCAATTGAATAAGGTTATAGTAAAGAATAAGTATCATTTGCCTTGTATCGATGATTTATTTGACCAGCTTCAGGGAGCTAGGGTGTTCTCTAAGATTGACTTGAGGTTCGGGTATAATCAATTGAAGATTTGGGATTTAGATATTCCTAAGACGGATTTCAGGACACATTATGGACATTAGGAGTTCTTGGTGATGTATTTTGGGCTGACCAATGCCCCTGTAACGCTCATGCATTTGATGAACATTGTATTTCAGCCATATTTGGATTCTTTCATTATTGTGTTCATTGATGACAACCTGGTGTATTCTTGTAGCCAGAAGGAGCATGCTCAACATTTGAGAGTTGTATTGCAGAGATTGAGGGAAGAGAAGCTTTATGCAAAGTTCTCCAAGTGTGAGTTTTGGCTTGGCTCAGTAGCATTCTTGGGGCACGTGGTGTCCAGTGAGGGTATTCAGGTGGATCCGAAGAAGATAGAGGAGGTGCAGAGTTGGCCCGTACCGTCCTCAGCTTCAGAGATTAGGAGCTTCCTTGGTTTGGTGGGCTATTACCGTCGCTTTGTGGAGGGGTTTTCTTCTATT
The DNA here is from genome assembly GCA_005239535.1 of Nicotiana rustica. NCBI lineage: Eukaryota > Viridiplantae > Streptophyta > Magnoliopsida > Solanales > Solanaceae > Nicotiana > Nicotiana rustica. The sequence continues at coordinate 107,126 of ML532320.1, read as the reverse complement.
GCTTCGCCCCTGACCAAATTGACCCAGAAGAGCGCTCCGTTCAGGTGGTCGGACGAGTGTGAGGAGAGCATTCAGAAGTTTAAGGCTGCCTTGACCACAACTCCACTGTTAGTTTTGCCATCAGCTTCAGGTTCTTATACTTTGTATTGTGATGCCTCAAAGATAAGCATTGGTTGTGTCTAGATGCTCGCGGGTAGGGTGATTACCTACGCCTCACACCAGTTGAAGACTCATGAGAAAAATTATCCGGTGCATGATCTTGAGTTAGCATCCATTGTTCACACCTTGATGATTTGGCGTCATTATTTGTAGGGGGTTCATTGTGAGACTTATACTGATTATAGGAGTCTGCAACATCTGTTAAAGCAGAAGGATTTGAATTTGCGTCAGTGGAGATGGTTGGAGCTTCTCGAGGACTATGATATCACTGTTCTATAACATCGGGGGAAGGCCTATGTGGTGGCTGACACCTTGAGTCGTCGGGCAGAGAGTTTGGGGAGCTTGACATATCTTCCAGCAACAGAGAGACCTTTAGCACTTGATGTTCAGGCCTTAGCAGGCCAGCTTGTGAGATTGGATATATCGGAGCTCAGCTGGGTATTGGCTTGCGTGGTCTCCAGGTCTTCTCTTTATGACCGTATCAGAGAGTGCCAGTATGATGACCTACACTTGCTCGTTTCTTCTGGGTAGGTTCCGACGAGGTGATGCCAGGGATGTGGCTATTGGTGATAATGGTGCGATGATGATGCATGGCCAGATATGCGTACCTAATGTAGATGAGCTTTGGGAGTTGATTCTTGAGGAGGCCCACATCTCGCGGTATTCCATCCATCCGGTGCCGCGAAGATGTATCAGAATCTGATACATCATTATTGGTAGAGGCGGATGTAGAAGGATATCGTTGGATTTGTAGCTCGTTGTCTCAATTGTTAGCAGGTCAAGTGTGAGCACCAGAGACCAGGTGGATTGCTTAAAAGGTTGGACATTCCGGAGTGGAAGTGGGAGCGGATCACCATGGACTTTGTAGTTGGGCTCCCACGGACTTCGAGGAAGTTCGATGCTATTTGGGTTATTGTGGATCGACTGACCAAGTCTGCGCACTTCATTCCTTTGGTACTAATTACACATCGGAGCGGTTAACCAAGATTTATATCTTGGTGATTATTTGGCTGCATGGTGTTCCAGTTTCCATCATTTCTGATAGAGGTACTCATTCACATCGCAGTTTTGGAAGACTGTGCAACGGGAGTTTGGTACACAGGTTGAGTTTATCACATCTTTTCACCCTCAGACGGACGGACAATCCGAGTGCACTATTCAGATATTAGAGGAAATGTGGTGTGCTTGTTTTATTTATTTGGGGGTTCATGGGACCCATTTCTGTCACTCGCGGAGTTCGCATATAATAATAGTTATCAGTCGAGTATTCAGATGTCTCCATGTGAGGATTTATATGGGAGGAGGTGCAGATCTCCTATTGGTTGGTTTGAGCCGGGTGAGGCTAGGCTGTTAGGTACAAATCTAGTGCAGGATGCTTTAGATAAGGTGAAATTGATTCAGGAGCGGCTTCGCACGGTGCAGTGTAGGCAGAAGAGCTATGCAGACAGGAAGGTCGGTGATGTATCTTTCATGGTTAGGGAGAAGGTTCTAATGAAGGTGTCACCCATAAAGGGAGTTATGCGTCTGGGAAGAGGGGCAAGTTGAGCCCCCGGTTCATTGGGCCTTTTGAGGTGCTTCAAAGGATAGGGGAGGTGGCGTATAGGCTTGCTTTGCCACCCAGCTTGTCGAGTGTGCATCTGGTATTTCACGTTTCTATGCTTCAAAAGTATGTTGGTGATCCATCCCATGTTTTGGACTTCAACACGGTTCAGTTAGAGGGTGATATGACTTATGATGTGGAGCTAGTGGCTATTTTGGATCGACAGGTTCGAAGGTTGAGGTCAAAGGATATAACTTCAATTAAGGTGCAGTGGAGGGGCAGCCGGTGGAGGAGGCCACCTGGGAGACCAAGCAAGAGATGCAGAGCAGATATCCACACCTATTTAAGACTCCAAGTATGTTTCTAGACTCGTTCGAGGACGAACGTTTGTTTAGGAGGGCGAGGATGTAACGTCCCGGCCGGTCGTTCCAAGAGTTTTAGTCCCATTTCCCCCATTTTTCTTCATTATATGTCATTCAGCTTTATTATATTGAGTTGGGTTGGTTGGCTCGGGTTCAGAGTGATTTTTGGAGTGGAATGAGAGACTTAGTCTCTTAATATGGTATTTAGTTGGAAAAGTAAACCGGAAGTTGACTAATGAGTAAACAATATCAGATTAAGGATATTATGGCCCGGATAGCTTCGTTAGGTGATTTTGGACTTAGGAGTGTGTTCGGAAAGGCCCGTGGTAGAATTAGGATTGAATTGGCGAAATTGGAAATTTGGCGATTTCCGATCTGTAATGGAAAATTTGATATCGGGGTCAGAATGGAATTCCGGAAGTTGGAACTTGTTCGTAGCATCATTTGTTATGTGTGTGCAAAATTTCAGGTCATTCGGACGTGTTTTGATTGGTTTCGACATCGTTGGAGAATTTAGGAAGTTTAGGAATCCTTAGAATTGAATTCAGGGTTAATTTGGTATTTTGATGTTGTTTTGAGCGATTCAAAGGTTCGACTAAGTTTGAATGATGTTATGAGATGTTTTGGCATGTTTGGTTTGGATCCCGAGGGACTTGGGTGTGTTTCGGATGCTCAACGGGGCATTTTCGGACTTAAAAAGTTGGCAGATTTTGCTGGTGTTCTGTTGCAGAAGAATTGTTCTTCACGATCGCGAAGGGTAGGTCGTGATCGCGTAGGCTTAATTGGGGCTGAAATGGTATTTTTTTGTATGATGGCAGAGGTTTGGTCGCGATCACGTAAGTGTGTGATGTAGTGCTTCACAAACGTATGGCCAGGGTCACGTTCGCGTGAAGAAAGTGAGCCGGTGAAGGGTTGAGGTGATTGCTCTACGCGACCGTGTGAAGCAGGTCGCGATCGCGTAGGTCTGTGTGGCTTAGATTTGCAAACGCGTTGAAGGTTCCGCGTTCGCATAAGGTTAATCGAGGGGTAGCATTTGTTTGCGCCTCGCGATCGCGAGGCTATTTATGCCATCCCGATGAAGACTTACCTGGGCAGATTTAAAAGATTCAAAAATGAGGATTTGAGTTTATAATTCCTAAATTCAACAGAGAGCTTGGGAGAGGGCGATTTTAAAGAGGATTTTCAGAGAAGTGATTGGGGTTAGTGTTCTTCACTTAATTTTGGTTAAGATCCACGATTGTGTCTTGATTTTTATCATCTTAATTGATAATTTGGGGTGGAAATTGGGAGAAAAATGGAAGAGAATTGGAGAGTTGATTTTCGAAATATTAATGGCCATTTGATGTCAGATTTTGATGAATTTGATATGGGTAGACTCGTGAGTGAATAAGGATTCTAGTTTTGTAATTTTTGTCACATACCGTGGGCCTGGCGGTCGGGTTTGGCCAATTTCAGGAATTTAGGTTTAATTTGATAAAGTTTATGTGGGCTTTGTTCCTTTAGAATATATTAATGATATAATACTGATTTTTGATAGATTCAAAGCGATTTGTGGCTGAGTCTATTGGCAAGGGCATTGCAGAGTAGATTTTTTGTTCGGTTTGAGGTAAGTAACAATTGTAAATCTAGACCTGAGGGTATGAAACCCCAGAATTACATAGTATTTCGTTAAACGAGGTGACACACATGCTAGGTGACGGGCATGTGGGCGTGCACCGTTTGGGATTGTGACTTGGTCCGTCCCGTGGCACCAATAGAGTTGCATATTTTGATTAAGCTGTGTAATTTGCTTTATGTTTTAGAAAGAGTTCTTATAATTCAGGCATAACGCCATGTTTGGGGCCTTGTGCTGTACTGCTTGGACCCTCAGGATTATTTTATACTATCCTTACACTGTTTGATTTGATAACATATCCTCACTCATGATTTTCCTCTTTACTGTTTATTTCGGTTTCATTACTCTATATTAAAATATATGAAAGTTTTTTTGGGCCGAGTCCCCTGATTTTCACTGAAATGCCTAAGTGGCTTGTGAGGTTGATGACTGTGTGAGGCCGAGGGCTTGATTGTGAGGATATATATATATATATATATATATATATATATATATATATATATATATATATATATATATATATATATATATATATATCCTCACAATCAAGCCCTCGGCCTCACGCGCCGCAACATGTTATAGATGGGTCGAGTGCCAGAGTGATTGATGCCATGATTTGTCTTGTTATATCGCTTGGGCTGTAGGAGCCCCTCCGGAGTCTGTACACACCCCCAGTGAGCGTAGGTACCTACCGAGTGCGAGTGCCTAGTGACGAGTGACCGGGGTATGGGCGATTGTGAGGCATGCCCAAATGGTTGTTCATGAGTGATAGTGAGGCTTGCCCGAGAGGCTGTTTATGAGTGATATGTTTTGCCCGAGGGGCTTGTTTATGAAAAACACTATTTTTACTCTATCTTCATATTGAGCCTCCATTGGAAACTTTTGAAAAATGTTTTGTACGTTTTCTATTGAAACTGAAGTTTTACGAGATATTGGACTTGAATATTGTTTTGGCATTCATTTTTTTCACTAAGACGTTATACTGTGATATTTATGTGATTTTCTTTTCATGTTTACTGCACTCAGACTTTATTTATAATTGTTGCTTTCTGAGTTGGCGTACTCACGTTAATCCCTGCACCCTGTGTGCAGATCCAGGTGCCAGCGCTCCGAGTTAGTGCTGATCTTCTTCCTGAGATTATCCCAGAGTTTAGCAAGGTAGCTACACATCGACCGTAGCCTTTATTTTCTCCTTCCGATCTTTTGGTGTTTATTTTTATTAGACATCTCTTGTTATTGAGTATACTATATCAGACTTGTATTCTAGATGCTCATGACTAGTGACACCGAGGTCGGGCCGTTGATTTTACGTTTTGTTTATTTTCACTTGTTTTGAAGTGTTTAATGAAAGTAATGATGCAAAAGATTAGTAAATGAATTATTAAAAGAAATCATTTCATGCTTTGTTTAATGAATCGGCTAACCTAGTACTGCGATAGGCGCCATCATGATCGGAGTGGTTTGGGGTCGTGACAGTATCATGTCATGGAAAATGGTTGTCATGGCCCTCACGTAGGTGGCCCCAATATTCTTCAGACCGAATGGCATCATTTTATAGGAATATACTCCCCATGGTGTAATGAAGGATGTCTTTTCTGCGTCTTCTTCGTTCGTCCAAATCCGATGATAACCCGCAAAGAAATCAACAAAGGACTGGAGCTCATGCTTAGCGCAGTTGTAAATCAGTATGTGTATATTTGGTAGTGGAAAATCATCTTTTGGACTTGCTTTGTTTAAATCCCGATAATAGACACATACCCCGACCTTTCCGTCTTTCTTCGGAACCAGCACAATGTTGGCCAACCAAGTTGGATATTCAACTACACCGAAGACCTTAGCTTTGATTTTCTTGGTGACTTCTTCCTTGATTTTCAGACTCATATCTTGTTTGAACTTTCTGTGTTTCTGCTTTACTGATGGACACATTGGATTGGTAGGTAACTTGTGAGCCACTATGGTGTGCTCAACCCGGTCATATCATCATACAACCATGCAAAAATGTCCTCAAACTCTCTTAGAAAACGAGTGTACTCTTCCTTCTTTGATGGTGACAGGTGAATGCTTATCCGAGTTTCTTTGACGGTTTTAGAATCTCCCAAGTTGACTACCTCAGTCTCGTCCAGGTTGGACTTAGGTTTGTTCTCAAAATTCTCAACTTCTCTGATGATTTCCTCAGGTATCACATCTTCTTCTTCTATCTCTTTCGGGTCACTATCCTTATGTTGTGTTGTCTCATTACATGTCACGGTCGTTGGTTCATCAAGGTAAGAAATAGTAATGCTGTATAGAAAAATATATGAAAGATAATAATAATAAAACATAAAGCTGTTGATAAATGTTGAAATGTCAAACAAAGCAATTTTTAATGACTTCAAACAATGTTTTCCAAAGCAAAATACTGAAAGGAAAGAAAAATGCTTTTTTTTAAAAAAAATAAAAAATGCTCAAAAGAATTGTTTTCAAAATGAATGATACTAGCAACCACGCTACCCTGGGACTTGTCTTGACCTGGATGGTGTGGCGGTCCAGTTTCTGAGAACTGCTCCCTTCTCAACTGTGTAGATGATGAGGCCTTCTTACTCCTCCTCCTTAACTATCACATTGCTATCCATGTCTTCTTCTTCTTCTAGGAACAGATTCCTTAAACCAGCTAGGACTTCATCTTCTTCAGATCCCCACATCATGTCAGCTTGATGAAAGGATTGGCTCAAATGTGGTACCGGCTGCTCAAGAGGGTAATAAGGACCAACCCACGGCGGCGACTAATCGTCATATTCCTTCCAGGTATACTGATATCCAATCACAAAGGTTTTGCCCTGACGCTTTGGATGTATCGGTTTGGTAATGCCTTGGAGGTTCTTCCCGAGCCCTTTACCGGGTTCATACCCTAACCATGATAGTATGCTTTATATTTTGCTGCTCCACACCTGATTTTGTCAATAGCGTTGATGTGCTCGACGCCGTGATAAGTCTCCCCATCTAACTTCCTTCTATTTTCCACGTCTGGAATAGTTTGGTTGGTACAAATTGGATTACTCCTGTCTCCACGAATGATCACTTCCTGATGATTCCATTCACACTTTACAGCCTGGTGCAAAGTAGAAGCCACGGCCCGGGCGACATGTATCTAAGGTCGTCACAATAGCAGATATGTCTAGCACTTGAAATTCAACATCGAACCAGGTTGGATCTATCTGCAAGCATAGATTGGTTTCCCCAATTGTGTCCCTTTGAGACCCATCGAATGCCTTCACATTCATAGTCCCTGCTCGTATTTCATGAAAAGCTTTATCCAAACTTTTTAGAGTTGTCAGTGGAAAAACGTTGAGACTGGACCCTCCGTCTTTAAAAATCCTGGCAATGAATTTATCCTCTCATTGTACCGTGATGTGCAGTGCCCCATTGTGGCTTAATCCCTCTGGTGGAAATTCGTCCTCATGAAAGGTGATCTTGTGGCTCTCCAGTACTTGCCCTACCATGTTAGCCATCTCCCTACTGGTGATATTGTTAGGACGCAAGTTTCATTCAATACCTTGATCAAGGCATTCATGTGTGCCTCAGAATTCTACAGTAATGATAGGATGGATATCTGAGCAGGAGTTTTGTTCAGACTGTCTACCACATAATATTCTCTCTTTTGCACCTTTTTCCAAAGATCGTCCGGGCCTGATTCAATGATGGGTTGTTTGGCAGCAACTTCTCTACTCGTTCCTCCCAAATTCTCAGGTGTATAAATTCTGTCAGTCCTGGTCATCCCTTGTGCCGCACCAAATTCTTCCATTTTTGCTTTTCCTTTCATCCTGGGTTCTGCAACATAGTCCTAGGGTACGACATTGGACTTAAATGGTGGTGTGGATGCTACCGTCACACTGAAGGGTGTGGTTACTTCTACTTCAAACGGAGCAGGTGCAGCTGCTGGTGTTGTTACTTCGATTTAGAACGGAGTTGATGCTGCTACCTCAACTTCGACTGGTGGCTATATTTGTACCACAATAGGAGTGAGAGTGATTTTAGGTTTCTTAGGATCATCCCCTTCTCGAATAAGCCCAATTTACCCTTCCAGGTCCCATTCTTCATCAGTCTCTATCAATTTACTCCTTCGCCCCTATGATCCAGGAGAGGATTGTTGCGGACGTTACGTGCAACCTCCTTTGATTGTATGACCTTCGCATCAATTAATGTCTGTATCTTGTCTTTCAAAGTGTGGCATTCATCGATGGTATGAACTTTCATGCCGGAGTGGTAGGCACATGTTTTGTTTGGATTGACCTATTGAGAGGATGTTTCCATGGCAACAGCGGGAATAGGGGTAACATATCCATCAATATCCAGTCTTTTGTATAATTGATTGATGGGTTCAGCAATAGGGGTGTATTGTTTGGGTGGCCTGCGGTCAAAGTTTGGTTTGGGTTTTTGATAGTTTTGGCGGGCTGGCAGACAGTGGCGGGTTGTGGACATGTGGGAGGTGAAGGTTGATATATGGGTGGAGGTGTTTGGTATGTAAGAGGAGATTTTCGGCCTAAGGCTACCATCACGGCCCCTACCTTTTTATTCTTTGATATGCCTCCTTACTGCAAATCTTTGTTTGTAGCCTGCAATGCCTCGAAATTAATTACCATCCCGCTCTTGATCCATTCTTCAATCCTTTAAACTAGCTTGATGATGTCAGAGAATTTGTGATAATCGATAACCATTAACCTTTCATAGTATTGTGGATCCTGGGCCCGCACGAAGAATTTGTTCATTTACTCTTCTTCCAATGTCGTCCTGTACAGTCAAGTATAGAAGTGCATCATGAGTACATAAATAAATATGTACCCAGTGAGTATCACGTCTAAACTCGAAGAAGTAGTGACGAGAGGTCGACTTGACACTCACTAAGGTCCAATAATGTAATATATGACAGGATATGACGAAAACAGTAGGCAGGTAAGGCAGTATACAACAAGTGCATATCAAATGAAGTAATCCAGGTAATAACTGAAAATAAATAGCAATATACTTTACCCTCCTCTTAATAAATACCTGACTATCCAATTATAAGTGAATTAGAACCAAAGGGTCATACACGTACTAGGACAAGACAACCGACCGGAGTCGTAGGGTGGTATATAAAGACTGAATGGTCGTAAAGCTCCCCACGATCGCGAATCATCCCTGCGACTCGTGTGCTGACTCGATCATATCATGTAATAATAAGCTCACCCACGATCGCGAATCATACATGCGATTCGTGTGCTGACTCGATCATATCATGTAATAATAAGCTCACCACGATCGCGAATCATACCTGCGACTCGTGTGCTGATTCGATATAAAGCTCCCCACGGTTGCAAATCATTCCTGCGACTCGTGTGCTGACTCGATCATATCATGTAATAATAAGCTCACCCACGATTGTGAATCATACCTGCGACTCGTGTGCTGACTCGATATAAAGCTCCCCCACGGTCGCGAATCATTCTTGTGACTCGTGTGCTGAATCGATATACAACGTATATATATATATGTACCCAAAACATCAATGAACTCAGTAGAACTATGCCAATACCATGGGTAACTCAACTGGGGGGTTAAATTGTAAAGTTCCACATTTTCATACCATTTTCGTAGTAATAGGTAACTCGTAATACATCCAAAAATGCAAATAGGGGACATAGAGGCATGCTTGTGAATTCTAAAACTACCCCACATAGCATAATAGTCGCCACGTACGGACTCTCGTCACTTGGTACGTACGTGGCCCCCCACAACAAGTATACACAGCAAATAGAGTACCTATGGGGATAATTCTTTCTTACAAGGTTGGAAAGGATACTCACCTTGTGTCGAAACTACCCCTCGTATCCAGGATGCGCCCGAACTCCGAACTCTACCCTCGAGGACTCGCAACTAGCCAAATATAGTACAATTACATTAATTCAATCTTGAAGGAGGAAGATTATGCTATGTTATTCACAATTTCACATTCTTGAAGAAATCCCAAATTTCAACCCCGGACCCGCACGCTCGAATTCCGAAAACTCTCGAAGGAATCACTCACCCATAGCCTAAGGATCATTAATATGTGATTTCTACTTGAATTCATGGTCTTAAACGGAAAATTCACAAAATCCCCAAGAGCCCTAAAATTACTACCCAATTTCATGATTTTTTTGATAATTTAGTAGAGAATTCAACTAGAAATTGATGTTTGAAACTAGTGTTAAATAGGGAATTAACTTACCTAAAGTACTAGGTTGAAGGCCCTCATGGATGATCTCAAATAACACAAGGAAGAAGATGGAAATGGAGGAAATAACTTAAATCCCGTATATAAACTACACTGCCCAGATTTCCCTTAACCGCGATCGCGACCAGGGGCCCGCGAGCGCGAAGGCCAACTGGCCAAACCTCTATGAACGCAGAGGAGGTCCTGCGGTCGCGAAGGGCAAATAGGCCTGACCCCATCCTAACTCTATGCGAACGCGAGGAAGAGGCTGCGATCGTGAAGGCCAGGGATCCAGACCATCGCGAACGCGGAGACGGGATGCGATCGCGAAGGTCAGGAACCCAACCTTCCGCGATCACGGAGAGTTTCCTACGAACGCGAAGAGAATTCATAAGCCCATCCCAATTTCTTCTCCGCGAACGGGGCCCTCCTTCCGCGATCGCGAAGAAGGAAAACAGACAGCAAAAATCTGTTTTTTTTTAACTTAGGTCCCGGGGGGCCAGAACTCACCCGAGCCCCCCGGGACCCCGTCCAAAGGCAGTGGCAAGTTTGTATTCATGATACGGACTCGCTCGAACTTCCGGAACGTGAAAAACAACAACGAAACTCAGAATTTGACCCCAAAACCAAATGCGCCGAGCCGACCTATACTACTCAGGATGACTTCAAATTTTGCAAGCAAGTCATAAATGACATAACAGAGCTATTCCCTATCCCGGATTTCCATTCGGACCTTGATAACATAAAATCACGTTCCAAACTAAATTTCAAACTTAAGGAAATCCTGATTTCCATCAAGTAGTGCCGCCAAATCTTCAAAGCATGAACAATCGTCGCCAACTCCAAATCGTGCACAGGATAATTCTTCTCATGAACCTTCAGCAGGCGCGAAGCATAAGCAATAACTCTCCCGTCCTGCATAAACACACATCCCAACTCGATGCGTGAAGCGTCGCAATATACGGTATACATCCCAAAATCGGAAGGCAATGCCAGAACTGGTGCTGAGGTCAATGCTGACTTGAGCTTCTGAAATATCGCTTCACACTTGTCGGACCATCGAAACAGGGCATTCTTATGAGTCCATCTAGTCAATGGAGCTGCAATAGAAGAGAACCCCTCCACAAATCGGCGATAATAGCATGCTAGGCCCAGAAAGCTCCTGATCTCTATAGCTGAAGTAGGACGCGGCCAACTCTAAACTGCCTCAATCTTCTGTGGATTAACCTTGATTCCTTCTCCGGATACCACATGCCCCAGAAATGCCACCGACTCTAACCAGAACTCGCACTTGGAGAACTTAGCATATAGCTTCTGCTCTCGCAAGGTTTGAAGCACAACTCTCAATTGTTGCTCGTGCTCACCTAGGCTCCGTGAGTAAATCAAGATGTCATCAATGAATACAATGACGAAGGAATCAATATACGGCCTGAATACCCTATTCATCAAGTCCATGAATGATGTTGGGGCATTAGTCAAGCCAAAGGACATCACTAGGAACTCATAATGGCCATATCTGGTGCAGAATGCAGTCTTCGGGACATCTGAAGCCCGAATCTTCAATTGGTGATAACCCGATCTCAGATCAATCTTAGAGAACACACGAGCACCCTGCAACTGGTCAAACAAATCATCAATGCGCGGTAGAGGATACTTATTCTTGATGGTCACCTTATTCAACTGGCGGTAGTCAATACACATCCGCATAGACCCATCCTTTTTCTTCACAAATAGGACTGGAGCACCCCATGGCGACACACTCGGCCTGATGAACCCCTTAGCCAACAACTCCTCAAGCTGCTCCTTCAACTCCTTTAGCTTCTTAGGAGCCATACGGTACGGGAGAATGGAAATAGGCTGAGTATCTGGAGCCAAATCAATACAGAAGCCGATGTCTCGATCTGGAGGCATGCCTGGAAGATCAGAAGGAAATACATCTGGAAAATCCCGCACTACAGGCACTGAATCAATAGTCGGAGACTCGACGGTGGTGTCCCGCACATAAGCAAAGTAAGCCAAACAACCCTTCTCGACCAAATGTTGAGCCTTCAGGAAGGAAATGACCCGACTGAATGCACTAACAGAAGAACCCCTCCACTCAAACCTCGGCGACTCAGGCATGGCTAAAGTAACTATCTTGGCACGGCAATCCAACACAGCATGATAAGGAGATAGCCAATCCATGCCTAAAATAATCTCGAAATCAACCATGTCGAGCAATAAAAGGTCAGGTCTGGTCTCAAATCCGCAGAATGTGATCACACAAGACCGATAGACCCGGTCTACCACCACAAAATTTCCCACAGGAGTGGACACATATAAGAGAGAACCCAAGGTCTCACGAGGAACATCCAAAAAATGAGCAAATAGTACTGAAACATTTGAATAAGTGGACCCTGGATCAAATAATACTAAAGCCTCTCTACCACATACTGAGATAATACATGTGATCACGACGTCTGAGTCCACTGCATGTGATCTATCCGGAATAGCATAAAATCTGGCTGACGCACCCGAAGACTGAGCTCCCTCAAAGTGAACATGAGCTGGCTGACCCCCTCCTAACTGGCCTCCCCCTCTAGGATGACCCCTGTCGACCTGTCCTCCACCCCTAGGTGGCCGGACTGCTAGTGCTAAACTCATAGGCTGATAACCCTGCTGCACCGATACCTGGGACAATCCCTTCTCACATGGCCTAAGTCTCCGCACTCGAAGCATCTCACGTGCGGCATATCCTGATGTCCTGAAGAAGGATCCCGAATGGCCGGAGGGCAGTGTGATCCCTCCGGCAAGGCACTGAAATAGGAGCCGGAGGATCTCTAACGACTGTAGTAACCACTAAGTGAACTCTAGGCGGCTGGAGGACGGTAGGATCGCTCTGGCATAGCACTGAAATAAGGCCTCACTGGAACGCCTCGGGGAGGTAGTGGAGGTGCTGAATATAAAGGCCTACTGGACTGACTGCCCCAAACTGACCCCTGCTCCTAGCTGAGGTATCCCTGAAATCACCGGAGAATATGGCCCTCTTATCCTGCTGACCCTGCTCTCTGCTCCTCAACCGGTAGCCCTCGATCCTGCGAGCAATCTCTACCACTAGCTGATACGAAGTACTCATCTCCACCTCTCTGGCCATAGTGGCCCTAACACCCGGATGTAACGCAGCCACAAATCTCCGCACTCTCTCACTATCCGTAGGCAATATCATGAGTGCATGGCGTGACAGCTCTAAAAACCTGGTCTCATAATCCGTCACCAACATCTGCCCCTGATCAAGCTGCTCGAACTGACGACGCATCTCTTCCCTCTCAGAGGGTGGGATGTACCTGTCCAAGAACATCTGAGTAAACTCCTTCTAAGTAACCGGAGGAGAACTTGCTGGCCTACTGAGTATGTAAGACTGCCACCACCGGCGAGCTCTGCCCTCTAATTGAAATGTGGTGAAGTCGACCCCATGAGACTCCAAGATCCTCATGTTGTGCAGTCTGTCCCTACACCTATCGATGAAGACCTGGCCATCCTCACTCAGCTCACCTAGAAGACTGGAGGGTGTAGTCGGGTCCATCTATCCAACACCTTCTGCTGGTCACCCTCTGCAACTGATCTGGGCTCTGGTGCTGCTACTACCAGCTGAACCCCACCCACGGGCGGTGTATTCGGGGTATGATGTGCCGCTTCTGCCTGAAGTGCGGCCTGAGCGGTTGGGGTCTGGACTCCCCCTCCCGCCAGAGAAGTGGCAGGATCTACTGGAAATAGGCCAGCCTGGGACATGGTGTCCATGAACCTCATCATACGGCCCATGAACTCCTGGAAGCCCGGCGCCGTCATAAAATCTGCTGGAGCAGGAGCTACTGGAGGCACCTTATCCTGCACCTCAAAAGTAGGGTCCTCTGGTAGTGCGACTGGTATAACTCATGGACGCCCTTGTCCCCTACCTGGGGAAGGTGCCCTACCCCTGCCTCTACCATAACCTCGAGCAGCGGGGGTAGCAGCCTCTCCCGGATCAGGAACGCCAGATGCACGCGTCCTCACCGTCTGTGAGATAATAGAAGAACGAGTTTGAGTACATCATCGATTGCACGATAGAATATGAATGAAGAGAGGTTTCTTAACACCCTATAGTGGGTCTTCCCGTGACTCGTAAGACTACGTGAACCTAAGGCTATGTCACCACGTTGTCACGACCCAAATCCTACTTCAGGTCACGATGGCGCCCAACGGCGGGGTTAGGCAATCCAGCATAAATGTCACTAAGTAATACCCCGTGCAATTGATCACATAACTTAACATTTACCAATTCTAATCAGTTAAGCATAATATACGAAAATTATAACTCGTCAGTAAATAATAAAGTTGTAAAGATGCGTGGGTCAAAAGGCGAGCATACATATAAATACAGCCCCAGACCCGAAATAAATGCTAAGTGTGTGCAAGGAACTAGTGTCACGAGTGTCACGGGCAACTAACTGAATATACAAAAGACATTATGTACAGTCCCATAGTCGGAATATGATAGACGGGAAAACAACATGGGGGAAAACTCCAGGGTGCTGCTAGAGATCGCTAGAAGGAGCAGCTTACCGTGAAGTCAAATCAGCTCTAATCAGTATCTAGCTCCGGTCCGATAACCAGATGCACCAGCCTCAGAACCTATACAGTCAAGTACAGAAGTGCAGCATGAGTACATAAATAAATATGTACCCAGCGAGTATCCCGTCTAAACTCGAAGAAGTAGTGACGAGAGGTTGACTTGACACTCACTAAGGTCCAATAATGTAATATATGACAGGATATGACGAAAACAGTAGGCAGGTAAGGCAGTATACAACAAGTGCATATCAAATAATGTAATCCAGGTAATAACTAAAAATGAACAGCATTGTACTTTACCCTCCTCTTAATAAATACCTGACTATACAATTATAAGTGAATCGGAACCAAAGGGTCATACACATACTACGACAGACAACTGACCGAATTCGTAGGGTGGTATATAAGGACTTAATGGTGGTAAAGCTTCCCACGACGCGAATCATACCTGCGACTCGTGTGCTGACTCGATCATATCATGTAATAATAAGCTCACCCACGATCCCGAATCATACCTGCGACTCGTGTGCTGACTTGATCATATCATGTAATAATAAGCTCACCCACGATCACGAATCATAGCTGCGACCTATTTTCTGGCTCGATATAAAGCTCCCCAAGGTCGCGAATCATTCCTGCGACTCGTG
>ML532320.1:58565-90524 GCA_005239535.1 Nicotiana rustica | reverse complement strand
ATAGGGAATTTACTTACCTCAAGTACTAGGTTGAAGGCCCTCTTGGAAGATCTCAAATAACACAAGGAAGAAGATGGAAATGGAGGAAATAACTTAAATCCCGTATATAAACTACACTTCCCAGATTTCCCTTCACCACGATCGCGACCAGGGGCCTACGATCGTGAAGGCCAACTTGCCAAACCTCTGCGAACGCGGAGGAGGACCTACGATCGCGAAGGGAAAATAGACCTGGCCCCATCATAACTCTATGCGAACGTGGGGAAGAGGCTACGATCTCGAAGGCCAAGGATCCAGACCATCGCGAACGCAGAGACAGGGATGCGATCGCGAAGGTCAGGGACCCAACCTTCCGCGATCGCAAAGAGCATTCAGCAGCCAGCCCAATTCCTTCTCCGCGAACGCGGCCCATCTTTCGCGATCGCGAAGAAGGAAACAAGACAGCAAAAATCTGGGTTATTTTTAACTTAGCTCCCGAGGGTTTAAAACTCACCTGAGCCCCCCGGGACCCCGTCCAAATGAACTAGAAAGTCTGTATTCATGATACGGACTCGCTCAAACTTCCGGAACGTGAAAAGCAACAACAAAACACAGAATTTGACCCCAAAACCAAATTGAATCAACACTTTGAACTTAAGGTTCTATAATTCATATCAATGCACCGAGCCGACCTATACTACTCGGGATGACTTCAAATTTTGCAGGCAAATCATAAATAACATAACAAAGCTATTCGCGGTCTTGGAATTCCATTCGGACCTTGATAACATCAAATCACGTTCCAAACCAAATGCTCTCGGGTCATCGAAAACCTGTTCCAAAAATACACCTAAGTCCGAAATCATCATACGAAGCCACTGGAGCTGTCAGAACTCGATTCCGAGGTCGTTTGCTCAAAATGTTGACCGAAGTCAAACTTGGCCAAATAGGCCAACCTTAACGAACCAAGTGTTCCAATAGCACTCTAAACACTCCCAAATCACGAACCACCCGTCCCCGCAAGTCATAAATCACGAAAAGCCACTATGGGAAGTTTCATTTAGGGTAACGGTGTGATGACCCCAAAAGGTCATTCTATGTTAATTTAGCTAAATCTGTGTTCCGAGGCCTCGAAAGCCTCCGTTAATCTCACCTCGATGTGTGTGCGCAGCTCGGGCTAAGTGAATACAGTTGACTTTGGTCAACATTTTTGGTAAATGGACCCGGACCTGTGATTTGACGGTCCCGGAGGGTCCGTAGGTAAATATGGGACTTGGACTTAGACGAGCTCCACCATACGGAGACGACCCATAGCCGACAGAGTCTCCTTCATATTGTAGTTATTTTCATTTTAAATTCCTTATCCAATTTGTACTTCGGACAAGCTTTGTAGTATTTGTATAATACTTAGAATTTGCTCATGCACTTGTGACACCGGGTTCTAGGATGTGTTTGGGATGTATTTTATTTAAATTGAATATTAAGCCACAATATTTACTTAGCGGATTTTTTATTCAGATACTATGTAATAAAGTGAAAGATAATGATTTTAAAAATGCTAAAATAGGAATTTAACTTAACCATTTAATGATTGGCTTGCCTGACAGTGGTTTCCGGCGCCATCACGACCTTATGGATTTTGGGTCGTGACAATGTGGTATCAGAGCACTAGGTTCCCTTAGGTTTCACAAGTCATGAGCAAGTTTAGTAGAGTCTTGCGGATCGGTACAGAGACGTCTGTACTTATCTTCGAGAGCCTACAGGGCTGTTAGGAGTACTTACCTTTATGGTTCATCATCGTGCGATTTGATTCCTTTGAGGCTTATGACTATGTTTCTTCCTACTCAATCTTATAGATCGCGAAGCGCTTGCTATGAAGCGTGGATTTGAGGAATTGAAATGGTTCTACGTATATGGTGCGAGATGGTTTCCATGTGTAGTTGGTTGGGGCTGTTGTTGTTGCCCAAAAGAAGAATATTATGTTGTTTCAACTCAGTAGTTGTGTTTCTGAGAGATTTGAGGCTATGCTCATATTGTTATGATGCTTACGATTGGTTATCGCACGGTGTTGATATGATGGTAGAATGTTTGCCCACATGTCGGGGTAATGAATGACTTGAAGGTAGGTCTTCTCAAAGCGTAATTTCGAGATTTCAGTATTTTAGTTCCAGCGGAGGAAGGGCAATTCGACTATGAATGTTCAAGTCTGGGGAATAAAGTAATAAGACTTGGTGTTATCAAGCGAGGTGGATTTTTCATCTGTGATGTGTTATCGTTGTTTCTGATCGAATAGAATGTGTTAAGTTCATCGGTGTTATAGTTCTTCGGGTTGCATTGGGTCAGAGTGTTGTGAAGTATTATTGAAGAAGCGGTTGTCAGAGATCATGGTGTGTGGTGGTTCGGGACTGAATAGTTATTTATAATAAAGGTAGCTCGACAAAGATGATCTTCGGAGGGTTTGAAGTCGTGGTGATCTGCTGGTTTAAGAGCTACAGAGAATGATATTGAATTGGGAAGCATACGATGAAGGAAGACATGTGAGAAGTGTCAGGCGGCGGCTAAATTTCTAAAAGGCCAGGCGTAAGAAAAGGAAGTCAGGTGGTGCTTAAAGGAATGAGTTTAACTAAAGTGGGAGAGTGGCAACGTAGCATATAAGTTTAGCGGTAAGAAAGCTGCCAATCTTGAGGAGAAGTTTGGAGTGATTTGAGAATTTTAGTGGACGGTGATTTGGTCCACGAGCTTAAATTGAAATGTTGGATATTTCGGCGGAAGGTTAGATACAACAGAGAGGAGTTATTAGGAATGAAGAAGGATGCAATATGGCGGTGAATTTGAAGATATTGTCACGCATTTAATAGATGTCCATAAAGAGCGTGCAGACTAGTAAAGTGGTAAATGATGAAGGGCGTACGATGGGGTATTGATGTCGTAGAGAGTGTGCAGTGCAGCGTCGTTGGAAGGTGTCAGTGGATGATTTCCACATGTGGGTTCTCTCCTGTGAGGAGGTTAGCGGTCGTGTGGTTGGCATGTTTCTGCAAGGAATTCTAGTGGTCATTCGGTAGGAGGCCGAATATGTGAATGGTGCTAAAAAATTTGAGTATTAATGGAATGCCAACAGAAGAACTTTGAAGAATTGGACGGGTCGGTTGGACAAGATCATGCCAACAAAGAAGAAAGGATTTCGGTGGGGTCTAGAGTGGTGCAAGGAGTAGCTTCAGGCTAAGTGGGAGAGCCCCACCGCCTGCAAATGGGGTTGCAGGATTTGTCTTCTCATGGGGCTGTGAATAATCGACGTATCGACAAGTTATTACAGCTAAGGGGAAAGGAGAAAAATGGTAATTGCATATGGGATTTGATGAATATGTGCAAAGGTTGGCCATATTTGACCAAGGTTAGGCTTTGGAAGATTCAGAATTTATACTTAACGCATAGGCGAGTTATAAGGGTAATGACTCAGTCACGTGCTTCATTGAAAAGGTGTTCATGTGCTAGAAGAGCCTTGGAGTTGATTGTATTCAGGGCCAGTCAGAGTGGGTGACTCTCAATAGTGAACCTAATGAATTCGAAGTTAAGGATGCAGTGTTTAAGGGTTTCATGCAACAATATGATTTAGAATCGAGCTTTTCCAGCGTAATTTCGGAGAAAGGGAAAATGGTTGGAGTGTTCTATGTTATTTTCAGCGTGCAGAATAGTATTGGAGGAGTGAATAAATAAATAAATAAATAAATAAACTCCGGATTGTAGAAAATTATCAAGAGGGCATGAGAAGGTTTGCGGGATTGAGACAACATGGTCTCGTGTATCAAGGCCACTCGGGATGAGTGAGGATTGAGTTTGTTATGAGTTGAATAGGGTTACTATTATTTCTAAGGCAATTAAGGATGATTAAAAGAAGATAGACTGGTTAGCCATGGTTGAAATGGCACATGTACGACAGTGATCAGTCCTTCAATGTGATTAGGTTATGCATGAGGTTTGTGTCAGTGCGTGCGAGGCTTGTCGGCGGCCGTAATGGATTTTATTTGGAAGCATTTAAGTATTATGTCCTGTCAGGTGTAGGCGGTTCCCGGAAGGATTATGGTTGTATAGACTACTACTTAAGTATTTGCATGTATTGTGATTGTGAGAATTCACTTGTATGTTGTTCTGGTTCTCTTCAATTGAGGTAAGTAAAAGGTTTCTATATGATGAAGTGTCCCCCCTATTAGTGGTTCAAGAGATATGATGGAATTCCTGTGCTTTCTCATATTGGCATGTAGATGCAATAAGTAGTATGTAATTGGATGTAAGTATCAACATTGCGGTTCGGTGTTAACAAGGATGTCATGAGCTCGGGTGAGCAAGGAAAAAGGGATTTGAATGTTTAGGGTAAGCTGGTGATGACTTCAGCATCACCTGAGATCAGTGTTTGGTGAAAGAGGCTTTGTATCCTGGTTATGTGTTCTTGAATTGTTTTACAGTGTTAGTGTGGTCGGTTGTATGGATGTGCAGACTTGTTACCTCGTGTGAAAGGTCGTGGGAGCGTGACCACGGGAAGATTGTATAAGTGTGACATGTAGTCACCTGATTGATTGAAGATTTAGACCAAGTATAAGGGAGTGCAATATTGCTTATTTGAAAATTTAGCGTTCGGTTCAGTTGGTTGTGGATTGTGGGGTGTTTGTCCTGGCTATGATGGTTGTTCTTGCGTGTTATGAGAGGAAGTGGGTTATTATGGACCCAGGTAAAGTTATTAGCCTAGTTCAGTGTGAGTAGAATCGGCTTGAGGGTTGTGAATGGATTCAATGTGGTTGTGGGCTCCATGTGAATCAGGTGTGTTCATTCCAGTATGGCGCTTCTCAAGGAAGGGCGTTGGAATATCAGATGTTGTTCCGTCTTCGTCCAATTCGTGTAAAATTATGATTGTGTCGTGTGAGTTATGAAACGGCTTGATAATCCTTATGTGTTGAGTCTCCGTGTAGTGATGAGGTTATGTGAGCAGGAGAGATCTTGAGATTCAGAGTATATATATCGCACCTCACTTGTGCTCGAGTTTTGTAGCGTATGGCTCTATCAGTCTCCCCATGATGGTATTATGCGCTTAGCGTGCTCGTGACTGATATTTAGTAATTTGTAATAGTGAGCATTTCAGCTCGGTATGTATTTCCTTATGTGAATTTCATGATGGGATTGGGTGGAACGCCACCACGGGTATGTTATTTGGATCGGGTTGCATGCCGCAACAGTGTGATGTTGAGTAAGGTTCCCACATTTACTTTTCTTGTGTTTTGCTTCCTATTTTCTGAGGAAAGTTCATATTAGTTGCCTGAGTAGTTCATACTGAGCGAGACGAAATTAGGGTATCAGGGATAAGTGCAGTGAGATTATGTGAAGTATATTACAGGACAAGTACCATTGTTTTGTTCGTAATGAGATGATGATTTTAGTCAAGGGGAAAGATTAAATGTTTTGTTAACTCCGCAGTTGGTAAGAAATTTCTACACATCTCCTCCGTTGTGGTAGTGTCATCAACATTATAGCAGGATGTATATATATACATCAGAAGATGCACTGGGAGCATCAGATTCATGGAATTTTGGCTATTAAGGTTTAGGGTATGTCATTGTGGTTAGATGGTGAATTATGCAGTGCATGATGCTAAATCAGCAAAGGTACGCAGTCGTGTTCTGGTACCTTGTGTGGTAATTGATATTGTGTTCATATATTGGAAATAGGCATGGCAGAGAATTTCAGGTGTTGGAACTGGGTTCTGAGCTTATGGTATGGATAAAAGAGGATGTCTTCAGATTTGATCAAGCTAATGTATTCAATTGAGTAGTGGTAGCACATGTAGGTGCACGAAGTGTTAAACAAAGATTTCAGGCAACTCCAAAGCAGTTCTTAGCACGTTCGAGGACGGACACATGTTTAAGTGGGGGAGAATGTAACGACCCGACCGGTCGTTTTGATATCTAGCGCGTTGTTCGGTGGTTTGAGGACATGAGCAGCTTTGTTTCAGGTATTATGACTCGTAGGCATGGTCGGAGTTGAATTTCGGGAAGTTCGGAGTCAAATTGGAAAGAAAGTTCTCATTTCGGAAGCCTTAAGTTGGAAGAATTGACTAAGATTGGAATTTTGAGTAAACGACCTCAGAATCAGAATTTGAAGGTTCCCGCATGTTCGTATGATTATTTCGGAATTGGTCGTATGTTCGGATTGGGCTTTGGATAACCCGGGAGCGTTTCAGCATATATTGTGGAAGTTAGCATTTTAGAAGGAATTTC
Organism: Nicotiana rustica; assembly: GCA_005239535.1. Classification (NCBI taxonomy): domain Eukaryota; kingdom Viridiplantae; phylum Streptophyta; class Magnoliopsida; order Solanales; family Solanaceae; genus Nicotiana; species Nicotiana rustica. The sequence continues at coordinate 84,282 of ML532320.1, read as the reverse complement.
ATAAGTCTGGGTTGAAAGGCATTTCAGTTATATAGATGTCCGTTTGGGATTCCGAGTCTGGGAATAGCTCCATAAGGTGATTCTGGAGTTGGGAGCGTGATGGGAAGTGAATTCCGATGTCCGTAGGTTATTTTGAAGTCATTTGGCTAAAGATAGCAATTTGAAGGTTTTTGAGAAATCCGGCCGGAAGTGGAAATTTTGATATCGGGGTTAGAATGCGATTCCGAAAGTTGGAGCAGGTCTGTAATGTTGAATGTGACTTGCGTGCAAAATTTGAGGTCAATCAGACGTGATTTGATAGGTTTCAGCATCGAATGTAGATGTTTCATGTTCTAAAGTTCATTAAGCTTTAATTAGGATGCGATTCATGATTTCGACGTTGTTTGATGTGATTTGAGGCATCGAGTGAGTTTGTATCATGTTTTGGGACATGTTGGTATAACTGGTTAAGGTCCCGAGGGCCTCGGGTGGATTTCAAAAGGTTAACGGAATGGATTTCGGGCCAAAATAGCTGCTGAAAATTTCTGCTGCAAATCTGTTTTGGACATCAACTAATGCATCGAAGAGCTAAATGTGGAAGCGTATATATCAAATTATATAAGGAATATAAAAAATTTCAAAACATAAAAGTTGTAGCCCTTGCATTCTAGTTTCCATAAAGTTAAACCATTCATGATTTGGACATTTGATCAGAAAGTAATGATCGATTGAAGATGGTTGGTGAAGCAGTTTCAATAGAATTTTCTGATGCATGGAGCCGACTTTAGAAGCTCATATCTCGGAATATATAAAGATTTATATGGTGTACAACTTATCAAATGAAAGATCTTTGAGTATAGTTTCTAAAACATTAAGATGTTTGTCATTTGGATATTTCTACAAGGGGTTATGGGCGTTTTAATAGAAGGTGTACAACGGGGGAAAATTATAATAGGATGTACAACCTGTACAATGCAAGGTACAACTCGATGAAGCACCTGAGCAGATTGTTTTAAAAACGGGTTTTAGCCCATTTCTTTCATTTCCTTCATGTGGCATGGACGATTTTGGAGAGCTCAAGGAGGGATTTTCACCAAGCAACACTAGGTAAGTGATTTCTTCCTATTTTTGAGTTAAATATGTGATCTTACATGGATTTAGACATGGAAAATTAGTATAATTTTGGGATTTTGGGGGAAGACCTAGAATTTGGAATTTTGGACTTTTACCATGAATTCGAGCATGAAAATTAGAGCAAATTGTATATTTGAGTTAGTAGAGCTATGGGTAGAATTTATCTTCGAGAAATTTCGGAATTCAGGCACTTGGGATCGAGGGCATTTTGGTCAACTTTTCGAGCGGAGTTGGGAACTTATATAATTTGAATTGTTACAAGTATTAGAGTGAATTTTTATTAGTTTGCCCGTTATTTGAATAGTTTTGGGGCGTTGTGCATCAATTGGAGTCGTCGGAAAGGCTTGGAAGCCGGTTATGGATTTTCGGAGCGAGGTAAGTCTCCTTTCTAACTTTGTGAGGGGGAATTGTCCCCATAGGTGAACTAATTGAATGAGTTCTACTATTTTCGGGGGCTACGTACGTACTAGGTGACGGGAGTCTGTGCGTAGCTACTATTATGCATATGTCCGAGTAGCCTAGGACCCACTTGCATGTTTTACTTGCTGTTACTTGTAACTTTGTTGGTAAAACGAGATTGTCTAATATCATTGAATTAGTAAATGAATATTTAGTTAGGTTAAACTTCATTATCCTAATCATCAAAATAGAGAATTTATCCTTTCCTTGGCTAAATATTTCCTGATGAATTCCTGATGTATTACTGGAATGTGTGTATCTATATGGGTACCCGAGTCGCATGTATGATTTGCGAGCGGGGTAACTCTATAATTTATATGTGACCTCTTTTCAATATATATATTCTTCGAGCGGAGTAATTCTTTTCAGTACTCTCATGGGAGCGGGCCGTACGCCACGACGGAATAGATGCATCTACGGTTCGAGCCGTTCGACCCTTCGGCAGTGCACATTTTATTATTGTTGGTTCGGGCCATTCGACCCTCGACATTTCCTACGCATGATATATACATATTATATACCATATGTGACTTGAACTGTTAAATTGTCTTATGGACGTAAATTGCTAAATGAAATGACGAAAACCGGAGAATTTATAAATTTATGGAAACAGTTGATCTTTCCTGTCATTATTTGTCATTCTATGTTAATAACCATGTTGATATCCTTCATCTATTATATTGTATTGACCTTTAGCAAGTGTCAAAATCGACCTCTCGTCACTACCTCTCTGAGGTTAGGCGGGATACTTACTGAGTACACGTTGTTTTCATACTCATGCTACACTTGCTGTGCATTTTTATTGCACAGGTACATTCATAGCTAGTGGCCCTACTCGACACAGGGATGTGGCTGACTTGGAGACTTAGACGAGCTGCACCATCCGGAGATGACCCGCAGCCGACAAAGTCTCCCTCATATTGTATTTATTTTAATTTTAAATTCCTTGTCCAATTTGTACTTCGGACAAGCTTTGTAGTATTTATATAATTCTTAGAATTTTCTCATGCACTTGTGACACCGGGTTCTGGGATGTGTTTGGGATGTATTTTATTAAAATGGAATATTAAGCCATCGTATTTACTTAGCGGGTTTTATTCAGTTATTATGTAATAAAGTGAAAGGTAATGATTTTAAAAATGCTAAAATAGGAATTTAACTTAACCAATTAATGATCGGCTTGCATGACAGTGGTGTCCGGCGCCATCACGACCTTATGGATTTTGGGTCGTGACACAAGTAGTGCCTCGACATCTTTAGTGCATGAATCACCGCGACTAACTCTAAATCGTGGGTCGGGTAGTTCTTCTCGTGCTTTCTTATTTGTCTAGAAGCATAAGCTACAACCTTACCATGATGCATCAGCATACAACCCAATCCAACACCTGAAGCGTCACAATATATCACATAACCATCGGTTTCTTCTGGGAGCGTTAGAACCGGTGCTGAAGTTAATCTATCCTTTAAAGCCTGGAAACTCTATTTGCAAGCGTTGTTGATACCCGATTTTTCCTCAAACTATTTTAAAGTTTGCATATATACCTTCAAAGTCACTTTTTATAATAACTGGTATTTTTCCATAATATTCCCATATTTTTATCAATTCATTTCTAATTTGTCCAATACTTTTATATTCAATAATTAATCATAAATTGCATTACAAATAGTTTCAAAATATTCCTTGGTTTAATATATAATTTTTGATCCTATTATGATTTAATTACTTCACAAATTAGCCAAATTGGCATTATTTGGCTATAATTGCAATAACTTTACAATTACATATTTTATGCCATTTCTACCAAATAATAAGTCATTTGTATTTTAAATACTAATTAATTACTTTAATTTCATCTACTATGCATCAATTTCATTTTTCTATAGTTATTAATCATTTTTATTAATTATTTACCTATTTTAAATGGGTATTTAACTAATAGCCATTTTGAATTTTCTCAACTGTAGCCTAATTAAACCCAATACCCCAATTAAATCAAGCCAATTACCTAGCCCAAACCTGAATTTCTACCCAGCCCAGACTTAAATTTCTACCCGGCCCAGCCCTTCGATCAATCTGAGCCATTGATTAGTTTGAATCAACGGCCATATTTGTATTTACCTAAATTAGACCTAATGACCTACCCCCTTCCCCTATTTGACTCCTCTCACATTATCTCTTTATCTCTCTGATCCTCTCTAGAGAATTCCGGTCTCTTCTTCTCCGATGAAGATGGTTCGTCTTCTCCGGCTACCATGGGTCCTCACCCCTCTTAGCTTCATGGCTCCCTCCTACACCGGGTATCACTGTCCTGAGGTCCTCAGAAGATCATTAAGCGGTTCACCTCACCCCATGACTGTTCATGCCTTCTCAGGCCACCCTTGGCCTGTCCGAGTAAGATCTTCCCATCTACGGCCAAAACCTATGGTTTCTAAGCCGATTTTCTCTCTTTTTGAGTTATCTCACTAAAACCCTAATTGTTGGCTCTCGATTTCTTAGATCTATGATAGATCTGGATGTATTCTGAGTTATTTTTGCTATATTCCTTAAAGATTCCTAGTTTTCTTTAAAAATGACTCTTAATCTTCAAGCTAGGGTTTCTTAACACCTTTCTAAAATAACGATTCTCTTTCTGATTTTAAGTATTATTCTATAATTTCTACTATGTTATCACGGTTTATTTGTGTTCTTCCTTCATCTAACTTACTATGTTGGAAACCCTAAGTGGCTTTGCCTTAATCTTAGGATTCTGAGTCTGTTTTGATGATTTTGTTCGTTTAATCTGCATGTGTACATGTTTCCCACGAATGTTCTAAAATTTTCTGTGACTTTACCATATTTTGTTCATTAGGGGTTCTGATCTTTGTGACCTCTGCCCGCATCATGTTTACTCCGTTATTTCCTTTAATCATTTACTATGTTCTAACTTAAATCTCTGATTTATGTGATTCTCTTACCCTACTTTGCCTATTCTTGCTTATGCTATGTTTGCTCCGTTCAGTTGCAATACTTTCCTTTGGTTAATATTGCCTTCTAGCGGAATCCCTGATTCCCTGTGATTGGTATCCTCTATTCTCGACTGATTTCAATCTTTAAAATATTCTCTTGCCTTATTTTTGGTTAATTATGCTGTCAACTGATTCTCAACATTTGTTTCCTTAATTAGGACTCTATGTACCTAGCCTTATTACTAGCTCTATACTTACACTATTTTGAAGTATTTCCTTATTTTTTATGTTCCAATCATATGTTGATTTGCTTCCTTATTGGTTACCTGTTCTTACCATTTGAAAGTTAACCCCTTAATTAGAGGAAGTACTTAAACTGATTGATTATGATACCATTAATTGCTTCCTGACTTTTATCTGCACCTTATTGACTACTGTTTTAAAAGCTATATATACCCATGCCTCTTATTTTTTGAAAGGGGGAACACATATTGTTCTAAACTCTCTCTTACGACTAAACTTGCTCTCTCTCTCTCTCTCTCTCTCTCTCTCTCTCTCTCTCTCTTTTGTGCTACTTGTTACTGGCTTGACTTAGTCGGCTACAAAGCCAAGGCTAATTATTGGGCCTCTCTTACTTCTGCTTTGGTATTACTGTCTCTCCTATACTGGTATGTCCTAGTTACAATTCGAGTTTTCAAAAACAATATTCTTCTTTCAGCACTTCAATTCATCCCGTTCATAATAGGTTTCTACTTGTGATTCTGTTATTTACCTTGCAATTATCATGCCTATTTACTAGTTTACCAATGTGATTACTTTTCCTTTTAGCTTCAGCATGTTTTACTGCCTTCTTACATGTTTACTAGGACCTTGTCTTACCCCTGATCCCTAGCACATATAAGCACGTATTTCTGTCACTTAGGTATATGTGATTCTGAACATATGTTGTACGCATGAAGCCTTTCCCCTAGGTCAATGGGTAACTCTGTTTGTCATGTACTTCCTCTTTGGCATCCCTCAATTTTATTCTGTTAAGTCTCATGCCTAAGAACCTTTATGAAAATTGTTATGTGCTTGTTAAAATTCGGAAATGCCTTAGTATCTCTCCGGGGTTAACTTGTATGCAAATCTATCTTTATATGTGACCTACTTGTCCCCAATCCCCCATTCCCTGTTTGTGTCTGTCTCCCTGTAGTATGTATGCTGTCTTGATTCTGAATTGCTGATTGTCTTACTCCCTTTCTTTCAAACTATTTTCACTAAGGCAAGCTCTTTCTAAATCTGTTTTTTATCTGTTTTCAGAAAACTGTTTTCAACTCTTTTATTTTAAATTATGTCAAGCACTCTCACATATACTCTTAGAAGCCTAGGTCCTTCCCCTTTTGTCTGAGCATTGCTTAGGTACCCTTGAGCTCCATCTAAACTTTGGCACACAAGAGCTGGCTCTTCCACACTGCACTTACTCCATCTTTGGCTATGAAATCTGGGTGTGAGCACTGCCCGAGATCCTCTGAGATCCTTATGGAACTCTGCACACCCGGATTATGAAAGGTTATGAAACAACAGTACATGGCATTGAGGAACTTGGATACTTGGGCCTACTATGGAAGGCTCACTATAGTTAACTTCTTCTTTTCCCATTTTAATTATATAATTCATATTCAAAGGCTTGAAATAATTTGTAAATACTATTCTGGGGTTGGATAATGAAATTGGATGGGGTATGCATGCTATAGTATAAGTCTGGGTAGATATCATGTTTCTCTAGGTTTATTTTTCCTATGTGCGCACTAGTAACCATGTCTAGGGATCAAGCATGCCATGCATTTGTCACTTATGTTGATACATCTGCTTTTCTTTCAGCATATCATCCTCACTTAGAAAATCATGTTCATAGGATCAGTAATAACAATGAAAAATAGCTATCATGTGATTCTGAAAATGTAATCTAGATCCTGCCTTAAACGAGTGTTAACAAAATCTGCAACACTTTGGCATGTTATACATAGAGACCCTGTTCTAGGAAAACAACTAATAAACAGGTCACTCTCATACTTGCTGCACATTTTGAAAGATGTAACTGCATACATTTAGAAGATCCTGCCTAGGATTTTGCATACAAACCATTATGTATCTCTGTCTACGCATATTAGATATCATGTTCATAGGATCATACTTAGTTTAAACACACAGTCCCATGTTCTAAATAAATTGTCAATAAGTCTTTTGCGCACATATAGAATCACATGCTATTAGGATTAATAATCTGGAATCCTTAACAAACCTGTATAACTGTTGCATGTTATTTTACACCTAGGCAAGACTTAGGTAATCAATTACAAGAAAATAAAAACTAGATCTGTCTTTGTGATCATGTTTAACTACCAGCATGCTAAAACCAGTAGGCAAATTGATTAGGACCCTTTTCTGAGTAATAAGACAGGTCTACATATCTGTTTATATTCTAAACTCACATAGACACCATATATTAAGTTCTGAATTAAAACACTGTCCTTACTTGTGTTTGAGTCGTATTGTTATGTGCATTAACTGCGAAGGTAAATTTGAGCGTCTTACATGCTCCTATTTGTTCCAATTTACTGCAGTCCTATGTGTTTTTTATTTGTCAGCTTTGATTTTTACCTTTTAAACCTGAGGGTCTTCCTAGTACTTCCCTTTTAGGATAATAATCCTAACCTCCTCCGGGGACTAATAGGAAGGGGCGGGTAAAAGCACACAATAGAGTTCGTGACCAACACGCGCTTTAGTTACCTTCACGAGGTGGGAAAGGGTAGAATATGGACATGATGACCGATGCGCTAATACCACGTGTAGCCCCTCTTTGAGGAGTGTCATACCGGGTATTGCATTGATGTGATCCATATTATCACAAACCTAGGATATCCTTTACCTGAAATGTTTATATTAAAACTCTTTTTTTTAAACTTTTTTCAAACACCTTGTATGCTTAAGGACTTAAACCCCCTTTTATTTAAGCCTTTATTTGTTTGTTTACTAAACTGTACAAATTCACAAAGCTATTTGGCTGGGAACCAGACTTGTGGATCCTGATGAGTGCCTAACACCTTCCCTTTAGGATAATCTCAAGCCCTTACCCTATCTCTTGTTAACAACGTAGTTGTAAATGAACCCCCTTTTAGGTGCCCTAACGCACCTTTAAAATCGTTAGGTGGCGACTCTAAAAACTGCAAACCCCTTCCCAAAAGGAAAGAGTTGTTTCAACCCAAATTGTCCCGAACCCGATCTCCGCGAGGAAAAAGGGTGCACAACAGCATAGCGACTCTGCTGGGGATTTTCAGGATTTTACCATTTTCAAACCGCTTTGTGAATTTGTACCTCTTCCCATTCCCCTTATGTGCAATTACTTGTCTATTTCTTTTAAGCATTTAATTTTCTTCAAAAGCAAACTGACATGTTTTTCTGTTTCCTTCCTTCGTAATTACTTTTAAATTATAAACTGTTGTATTTACTGCTTTCATAACGTGCAAATATGTGGCTACATGTTTACTGTTTATTGCATATTCATGATTCCACATCATACTCCACTCATTCCAAAAATAATATCCTATAGCAACGCTTGATGAGTGGTTGCGCTATTCCTATATTATTACCCCTAAATTCGGAAAGGCTTATTTGCGGTAAAACTAGTCGATCAGCGGTGCAGTCGACGGTTCCGTGCCTTCCCCCTTGAGTTGTCCGCTCAAGGGTACCAGTATAAACCCCCATAGAAACCTTACTATGTTATATTGTTGCATGCATCATTGTCAAACCTAGCCAAGCTAAAGTGTTTTCCGCACGATAGCTTTTAAGATAGCCTTATCCAAAAGTCCACCGGGTTTTCCTAAACCCAAATGGACATCATCACGTTCTGTGCATTCCTTTGGAGAACTAAATGCTTCATGCTAATTGTTGACATTAAATAGTCGAGTTCGGTGGGGGTGAGGGCCTAACCTTATTTGCCTTGCAGAAATATGAGGCACGAAGTCCCCAGATTCGACATGGTCTCCAACATCCACCCAAGACTACTGATTTGGTGGGAAGATCTACACTTCAGTGACAAAACTCTCGTTAGAAAATACTTGGGCAACCTACCATCCCTCCTAGAAATACAGCCTAACAAAATGATAATAGAGGCTGCTACCTTATTCTGGGATTGTGAAAGTCCGTGTTCCGCTTTGGGGACATTGAAATGACGCCTTTACTAGAGGAAATAGGAGGACTGGCTGGCCTAGTGTGGGAAACCCCGGGGTTGCTGATGCCTGAGAACCGCACAAGCAAAGGTTTCCTTAAAATGATGGGTCTGAAGAAGATTGCGGAACTGGTATGCTTGAAGGAATCATACATACCTTTTGATTATTTGTACGAGAGGTACGGCCACAGCAAATCATACAGTACCTACCATGACGAGTTTGCTATCACCTCCCTGGGACACATCCATCGTAGAGTGTTCGTCTTCATGTTTTGCTTTTTGGGTTTGATCGTTTTTCCAATGAAGAAGGAGAGAATTCATACCAGGCTAGCCATGGTGACTAAAACGCTAGTGGAAGGGATTGATGGGCAAGACTTTAGCATTGTACCTATGATCATTGCAAACATATATCGGGCCTTGGAGAAGTGTCAACAAGGATCAAGACATTTCGAAGGTTGCAATCTATTACTTCAACTTTGGCTCATGGAACACCTCCAAAGAGGTGAATACCGAAAACACATTCATCGAAGGATCTAGGATGACCACATCGCTTTCCATCACCCGAAGAGAATGAATTACATCCCCGACATGTTCGCTCAGCCTGAGAATGCCGAAGGATGGGTCGAGCTCTTTGATAATCTGACTGAAGAACGGGTTCAATGGATGTTTGAGTGGTTTCCGACAGATGAGTTCATCATCTGATCCCGAGCTGCACCGTTTCTGATACTGATTGGTTTAAGGGGGACATACCCTTACATCCCTCTTTGAGTTATGAGGCAAGCGGGTAGGAAGCAAGTCATACCCAGGGTCGACAAAATGAGCCATCTTCGAGCAGACTTCCAAAATGATGACAGTCCTTATACTTGAGAAGGACACCATCGAGCCAGACATGTATAATGCCGGTTGTACCCCTATCTATCCTGGTTGGTTAGAAGATAATCAGGGTGATCAAATCAAGCCATGGTACCTCCGAGGTCACAGGGTTATAGATGAAAAGGCTGAAGCGTAAGTCAAGTTCAACCAGCTGCGCAAAAGGATCCGTGAGTGCGAGGATGAACACCAAGAAATACATGAATCTAACAAGAAGCTGATCGAGGAGTAGAAAGACATGGCTATCAGCACCAACAAGATGTTGGGATACTTAGAACGAGGTATAGTCGAGTTGGAGGAGAAATTCATCAAAAGGGTCGAAGACTACCAAAGGGCTGAGGGAACTGAAGGAGGATATCTCGCTAGAACATACCTGTTGCTGGGACTTCGTGAGCTGGGAAAGCTGTTCGAGGGAAGCAAGAGTGTCGAGTCTGGGAAGGTCCTTCTGGGACCAAATAGATAGGAATGTCTTTATTTTTCTCTATTAATGTAATGAGGACAATGGCCATTAGTGACTTTTATTTTTCGTTTATTTTGTGTCATTTTGGGATTTTTCTATTTTCTTATCATAAAATGAGGCATTTAGCATCTTAAGTTCTCCAAGTCAACTTGTCGCTAGGCCTACCACGGGCATAAAGAGGTTCCCAAATTAGGACACGCTTTACATTCTCGCGCTATGTGTTTAAATACTGCAATATCTTTCATAATCCTCACTAACTTGGCTACCTTTTGTTTTTATTTCTTTTCTTTATTATTCCCCTCCCCAAAGGTGAGTTCGTGCACTCTGGCATCATCATCTTATCGCATAAGATCCAAGGGCCCTCCACCTACTCCTCCTCCCAGTCCTCCTAAAGGCAAGAGTAAGATGGAAGAATCCAGCGGCGCCAGGAAAGAGAATATGGTTGAACGGGTAGAGGCCACTGATGGCCGAGGTGTTCAGGTCCTAAATGAGAACATGTCACCGCTGGAACAGAAACTGCTAAAATTTCAAGAAGAACTCGATCAGGTTCAAAATCTGGCCAACCTGTCATTTTCCCTCAACATCCCAGACATCAATTTCCCAAAAGCTCAAAATCCTACACCTCCACAAAATATCCCAAGACAACAGAATCATCCTGCACCTCACCATCACACCACTTCGCCATAGAACCAAACTCTCCCGACACAATGCAATACTTGCCACACTTCAAACAACACTCCACTACTTATCCCAGAACCACAGAACCCCACAAAGGACCATTTCCACAATCCCATCTGTGTGGAGACCATGCCACACTCCACTCCACCTATCCCACACTCGTCCGAGTCGAATGAAAAGGACCTGCTTATCAAGAACCTGGCCGAGGAACTAAGGAAGCACACCAGGCGAGTTGAGGGTGTTGAAGGAGCCAAGGGAATCGAAGGGTTGAATTATGAAGACCTCTGTATACAACCTGATGTCGAACTACCCGAGGGGTACAGACCTCCGAAGTTTGAGATGATTGACGGTACTGGTGATCCGAGGGTCCATCTAAGGACCTATTGTGACAAGCTGGTTGGTGTAGGAAAGGATGAAAGGATCCGCATGAAACTTTTCATGAGGAGTTTGAAGAGAGATGGATTGACTTTGTACATCAACCAAGATCCCAAGAAGTGGTCAAACTGGGTATGTATGGCGTCTGACTTTATGGACAGATTTAGGTTCAACACAGAGAATGCACCAGACGTGTTCTATATCCAGATTTTGAAGAAGAAACCCATAGAGACATTTCGCGAGTATGCTACTCGCTGGAGGTCCGAAGCTGCTAAAGTCAGACATGCTTTAGAAGAGGAGCAAATGAACAAGTTCTTTGTCCGGGCCCAGGACCCGCAGTACTATTAACGGTTGATGATGATTGAGAATCACAAGTTCTCTGACATTATCAAATTAGGGGAGCGGATTGAAGAAGGTATTAAGAGCGGTATGGTCACAAATTTTGAATCCTTTCAAGCTACAAACAAGGCTCTACAGTCCGGTGGTGTGTCTAAGAGAAGGGACGTGGGAGCTGTAATGGTTGCACAAGGAGCCGAATCCCCACTCAAATACCAAATTTATCCAACACCTCCACTCACATACCAACCAACCCCGAATTACCAAGCACCCTAACCTTTTTACCAATCTCCACCACCCACTGACCAATCTCCACCACCCACATATCAACCTACTTCACCCAGATACTCATAACCCGCTCCCGTTTACCATACTTACAATTCTCAGCCATCTCATTACCAATCACCCCTTACCCGTCAAAACTTCCCTAAACCTCATCCTAATTTCGATCGCGGACCTCCAAAACAGTACACCGCCATAGCTAAACCCATTGACCAGTTGTATGAGAAGCTCAAAGTTGTTGGTTACGTCACCCCTATTCTTGCTGCCACCCCTGAGAACCCTTCTCAGTGGGTTAACCCAAACAAACCTTGTGCATACCACTCCGGCATGAACGGGAACACCATCGATGAATGCCGCTCTTTGAAAGACAAGATACAGTCCCTGATTGATAACAAAATCATTTTGGTAAAGGAGCCTGCTTCGAACTTCATGGAGGTATCCATATGATTGAAATAGAAGATAATTGGGCCCTGAGGGATCAATCGGGTTGATCGCAGAAGGCGATGACCCAAAGAAACCTGCAGTCACTCTCAACCCGATCATAGTCCAGACTCAACCATCTGAGGATGCTGAGGTGAATATGTCTATACCACTTGAGTTTGAAGCAGCGCCACCTGCAAAGACACCAGTGCCGATTGAAGTTGAGTTCGTATCTCCGGAAAATGCACTGGCACCATTCGAGGTTGCAGTATTACCACCCCGAACACACATTCCATTTGAAGTAAGGATGGCCACACCAATTCCGGTGGCAATGTCGACCACGCCAACCTTCTACATAAATGCTATCCCGTGGGGCTATACGGTTGTGGTGAGAAGGAAAGGCAAGGTCAAAACTGAGGAAGCCGTCACATCACAAGGTATGACGAGAACTGGTAGGGTCTATACCCCTGAGCATCTGGCCGAATCAAGAAAGCAGGCTGCCAACCGGACTCCCCTTATTGAGTCAGGTCTAGATGACCTTTGGAGGAAAGTATAGGCTAAGGAATATTCGGTCACCGACCAGCTGAACAAGACGCCAACCCAAATATCCATCCTCTCTTTGCTGCAGAATTTCAAGATGCATCGAAGTGCTCTGTTGAAGGTGTTGAGTGAAACGTATGTACCAAACAACATCACTAGTGGGGAAATGGCCAATATGGTGGGCCAGGTGTTGGAAAGTCACAAAATCACCTTCCATGAGGACGAGCCTGAAGGATTGAGGCACAACAAAGCATTGCACATCACCGTGCAATGCACAGATTATTTCATCACAAGAATCTTGATCGATGGAGGATCCAGTCTTAATATTTGCCCGTTGATAACGCTCAAGAAATTGGGTAAAGGTCTGCATGATATAAAGGATGGAGCTCAATGTGAAATCTTTCGATGGATCTCAAAGGTACACCATTAGTGAGATAAGCTTATGCCTGCAAATGGGACCAACTTGGTTCGAGGTTGACTTTCGAGGGATAGATGTACCAGCGTCCTACAATCTGTTATTGGGATGACCATGGATCCATGCTGCTGAGGCCGTAACATCAACACTACATCAGGCAGTGAAGTTCGAGTGGAACCACCAAGAGGTGATTATTCACGGTGATGGTAGTAACCCTATTTACAATCGCCAGACTATTTCGGTGATCGAAAGAAGAAGAAAGCTGGGTGGAGAAACTTACCATCATATTGAACGGGTCAATGCCATCGACAAGGACAAATGGTGGGATTGCAAAATTGAGAGTATACTAAACTGGAGTGGGTACGAGCCTGGCAAAGGGCTCGGCAAGAACCTTCAAGGAATCTCCAAACCTATCAAGATCAAAATCCATGGCACCACTTTCGGTTTGGGATACGACTATACTTGGAAAGAGTACAACGATTGGTCGCCACCTTGGCGCGGTCCTTACTACCCACTGGAGCAGTCGATACCGCATCTAGAGTAGACTTTCCAACAGGCCAACATTATTTATGGATCAGACGAAGAAAAAGCACTTGCAGCAATGAGGAATTTGTTTCTGGAGGACAGTGATATGGACTATTGTGTTATTCTCGAGGAGGAGGGGGAGGAAGGCCCTTCCATATAGGCTGTGAGCAGAGGGACATACCTCAAAAATTGGACCATCAGGAAAACCAAAGCCCGACGAGCCTCGGGGTAGCAAGGCTAAACCAAGCATTACTTACTGTTTTATTTACCAAAATGATTTTTTCTTTCCGCATTTTTTCAATTCCTGCAATAAGATCCTCAAGGTTCACAACAGTTATTCAATTTATCAAAGCATTTTCTAATTTCTCTTATTTATTGCTACTATTTTCTCTCATTACTTTATCTATACACCATTACTATTACTTGTCTTGATGAACCAATGACTGTGACATGCAACCAGACAACGTGACAAATAGACATCGATTCAAATTAAGATGATATACCCGATGAGATCGTCAAAGAAGTAGAAAACTTTGAGAACAGACCTAAGGTCCAACCTGGACGAGACCGAAATTATCAACCTGGAGATTTGGAAAACGTCAAGGAAACACGGATCAACATTTATTTGTCACCGTCAGAAAAGAAAGGATACACAGAGTTTCTGAAGGAGTATGAAGACATCTTCGCCTGGTCGTATGATGACATGACTGGTATAAGTACGTCTATTGTGGCTCACAAACTGCCGACCAATCCAATGTGTCCACCGGTAAAGCAAAATCTTAGAAAGTTCAAACCCGACATGAGTTTGAAAATCAAGGAAGAAGTTACCAAGCAGATCAATGCCAAAGTTCTCAGGGTGGTTGATTACCCAACATGGTTAGCCAACATTGTACTTGTGACGAAGAAGGACGGGAAGATTAGAGTCTGTGTCGACTACCGGGATCTCAACCGGGCCAGTCCGAAAGACGACTTCCCTTTGCCAAATATACACATCCTGATTGACAATTGCGCCAAGCATGAACTTCAATCATTCGTGGATTTCTTCGCTAGTTATCATCAAATTTGGATGGATGAGGAAGATGCTGAGAAAACGGATTTCATTACGCCGTGGAGAGTGTACTATTACAAGATGATTCCATTCGGGCTGAAGAATGCGGGGGCCACCTACATGAGGGCTATGACCACCATATTCCACGACATGATTCATAAGGAGATGGAGGTATATGTGGATGATGTTATTATCAAGTCCAGGAAAGCCACAGACCACATAGAAGATCTGAGGAAGTTCTTCAATAGGTTGCGGAAATATATCCTGAAACTGAACCCCGCGAAGTGTGCATTCGGGGTTCCTGCTGGGAAGTTGCTGGGATTTATTGTGAACCGACGGGGAGTAGAATTGGATCCGTCAAAAGTCAAGGCCATTCAAGAACTGCCGCCACCAAGGAACAAGAAAGATGTGATGAGTTTCTTGGGGAGGCTTAATTACATCAGCCGGTTTATTGCACAGTCTACAATTATCCGTGAGCCGATCTTCAAGATCCTGAAGAAGGATGTTGCAACCAAATGGACCGATGAGTTCCAAAAGGCTTTCGACAGAATTAAAGAATATTTGTCAACACCGCCAGTCTTGGTGCCACCTGAGCCAGGTAAACCTTTGTTACTCTACCTTGCCGTGTTAGATGGAGCTTTCGGCTGCGTTCTGGGGTAGCACGACGAAACAGGAAGGAAGGAACAAGCTATTTACTATCTCGACAAGAATTTCACTCCGTATGAGGCTCGGTATTCTCTTCTGGAATGCACATGCTATGCTTTGACTTGGGTCGCTTAAAAGTTAAGGCACTACTTATGTGCCTACACAATATATCTCATACCAAGGATGGATCCATTAAGGTACATCTTTCAGAAGCCCATGCCCACTGGCAAGCTGGCCAAGTTGCAAATCCTACTGTGTGAGTTCGACATTGCTTATGTAACTCAGAACGCGGTCAAGGGACAAGCATTGGAAGACCACCTTGCTTAGAATCCCGTAGAAGGAGAATACGATCCCCTGAAAACGTATTTTCCCGATGAAGAGGTATCATTCATAGGAGAAGACATTGCAGAATCCTATGACGGTTGAAGAATGTTCTTCGACGGAGCAGCGAACTTCAAGGGGGTTGGCATTAGAGCAGTCCTAATATCGGAAACCGGCCAGCATTATCCGGTGTCCGCCAAACTCAGATTTCCCTACACCAACAATATGGCAGAGTATGAGGCCCGCTTCTTAGGGCTCAACATGGCCATTGACATGAACGTCCAGGAGTTGTTAGTGATCGGTGATTCAGACTTACTGGTACATCAGGTACAAGGAGAGTGGGAAACTAATAATTCCAAGATACTGCCGTATTTGCATCACATGCAGGAATTGAGAAAGAGGTTCACGAAGATAGAATTCCGGCATGTCCCCAGAATCCAGAATGAGTTCGCCGACACATTGGCTACTTTGTCCTTAATGATTCAACATCCAGACAAGAATTTCATTAATCCCATCCCAGTGAAAATCCGTAATCAGCCCGCTTACTGTGCCCACGTCGAAGAAAAAGCAGACGGAAATCCTTGGTTTCATGACATCAAGGAATATTTGGCAAAAGGCGATTACCCAGAGCCTGCGAATCCCACTATGAAACTCACACTTCGAAGACTATCCAACAATTTCATTCACAGTGGAGGATTCCTGTATAAGAGGACTCCCGATTTGGGGCTATTAAGGTGTGTTGACGCCAAAGAAGCATCAATACTGCTAGAGGAAATTCATGTTGGGACCTGCAGCCCACATATGAATGGTTTTGTTTTGGAAAAGAAGATACTCCGAGCTGGTTACTTTTGGATGACTACGGAAACAGACTGCATCCAGTATGTCCGTAAATGCCACCGATGTCAGATACACGGAGACATGATAAAGGTACCTCCAAATGAGCTTAATGCAACAAGCTCACCATGGTCGTTCGCCGCCTGGGGCATGGACGTTATTGGACCAATCGAGCCTGCCGCCTCCAACGGACACAGGTTCATTTTGGTAGCCATTTATTACTTCACTAAATGGGTCAAGGCATCCTTTTACAAAGCAGTTACTAAGAAATTTGTGGCTGACTTTGTTCACGACCGCATTGTTTGTCGATTCGGAGTTCCAGAGTCGATCATCACCGACAATGGTTCCAATCTCAGTAGTGAATGGGGCTATAGAAGCCGCCAACAAAAACATCAAGAAGATACTAAGGAAGATGATAGAAAAGCACAAGCAGTGGCATGAGAAGTTATCACTTTCCCTATTGGGATACCGCACCACAGTCCGCATATCAATAGGGGCAACTCCCTATATGCTAGTTTATGGTATAGAAGCGGTTATTCCTGCTGAAGTTGAAATTCCATCTCTAAGGATTATGCAAGAAGCTGAGCTCAGCGACGCAGAATGCGTAAAGAACCGTTATGAGCAACTAGCCCTCATAGACGGAAAGAGGATGAATGCAGTCTGGCATTGTCATCTCTATCAGAACAGAATGACTAGAGCCTTCAACAAGAAATTCAAGCCGAGACAGTTCACACCAGGGCAGCTTGTGTTAAAG
Source organism: Nicotiana rustica (assembly GCA_005239535.1). NCBI lineage: Eukaryota > Viridiplantae > Streptophyta > Magnoliopsida > Solanales > Solanaceae > Nicotiana > Nicotiana rustica. The sequence continues at coordinate 67,051 of ML532320.1, read as the reverse complement.
AAAATCTTCCCATATCAGGATGAAGCCAAAGGGAAGTTCTCTCCCAATTGGCAAGGCCCATACATGGTTCACCGAGTGCTGACAGGAGGAGCACTTATACTTGTAGAAATGGACTGAGAGGTTCGGCCAAAACCAATCAATTCGGATGCAGTCAAGCGCTACTATGTGTAATCTTTATGCTTTTATCAATATCGTAAATTGAACTACGCCTGACTTGATTCCCGTTTAAGATGGGATAGGTAGGAAGCCATATGGGTTCGGTCACAATTCAATAAAATTTCATTTTCCCCCGTAATTGGAAACTGGGGCAAAATTTTGAGGAGGACCCTCAAAATTCTGAAGCAAGTTCAGTTGATCGCCGCACGATCAACAGTCAGAAGCATTCACTCATCAAACTGGGGCATAATGTTGAGGAGGACCCTCTAATTTCCGTAGCAGGAAGGGTTGCAATGTCTCGAACCGTGTCATGGTCGTCGGTTCATCTAAAACTATTTTAGATTATATGTTATGTTATACTTTTACAAAATCATGCATGCTTATTCTTGAAACAGCTTATTTAGCAAACGCTACCCCAATGATACAGACAGTATCATCAGATCAAGTCGAACGAGTCAAGCAAAGCCAGCAGGGATACGAACTAACCTTCCCCCTTTACAAAACTCACGATTTTTCTTTGGATGCAGTCACAAAGAACAAACACGCAGAGAAGTCTCAAATCTCATCACAATTACAAATGCTAAAGTTCGATGTCCACACGAAGGACGAACATGTTCAAGATCACAATTCTCGAAACCATCACACTTGCCGGTAACTATTATCAATACAAATAATGTTCCGTAGTCACAACACTCGCAATAATCACAATGTTGCAATCTGCTATCAGCTAAGAATTCCTACCGTCATTTATTTTCCTGCATAAGTCTACCTTTCTGCCTTCCGAGACTAAACGTTGTCTCCATCTGCATCGCAATCTTGCATAAGGCTACCATTCTGGCTTCCGAGACTAAACGATGTCTCCGTCTGCATCGCATTCTTGCATAAGGCTACCATTCTGCCTTCCGAGACTAAATGTTGTCTCCATCTGCATTGCATTCTTGAATAAGGCTACCATTCTGCCTTCCGAGACTAAACGCTCTCTCCATCTACACCTGCTCTGCATAAGGATACCTTTCTGCCTTCCGAGACTAAACGTTGTCTCCATCTTCACCTGCTCGGCATAAGGCTACCTTTTTGCCTTCCGAGGTTAAGCTCTACCTCCATCTGCATTCGCATCCCTACATAAGGCTACCATTCTGCCTTCCGAGGTTAAGCTCTACCTCCATCTGCATTCGCATCCCTGCATAAGGCTACCATTCTGCCTTCCGAGGCTAAGCTCTGCCTCCAATTTGCTTTCTGATACCAATGTTGTATCAAGCATTATTCATTTCGCTTCTCTGCCCCTTTAATTCGCAATACTAAGCTCTACATTGTTAGCATCATACTTTTGCATCTTCATGGGCTGAAATATCGCCAACCTATCCAAAGGCGTCATCGTTCGGAGGAACCCTCTTCATAGCCCGAGAACACCATGTCATGGCCGAAGGATCTCTTTTATCATCTTGCATATCATTATTCAAAGGTGTCATGGTTCGGAGGCACCATCCTCATGGCCCGAGAACATCATTTTCATGGCTTGCGAATCCTGCATCAAGAAGTTCATGGCCCAGGACGTCATGGTCTGATGACGTCATCCTTAACCGTCCGAAGATATCATTCATGGTCTGACGGCAATTTGCATCATGTTTAAATTATGCACAATATATGCTTGTATCATTTAGTTGCAGGTAATCCGGCAATCAACGGCCATCCCGGCAGAAGCGGTCCCCGCTCCAGTTCTCCTAACCATTCCCGTAAGTCGTTTATTCACCCAACCCCATACGTCGCGTTCGTTCTTGTAAAACCTTCATTGGTATACTTCGCCTATGACTCCTGAACTACGTACGGGATAATTCCTGTAAAACCAGGGATATGTAGGCAACTCAGAAACCAGGGTGCGACCTAAATTCCTTCAAACCATTTCACTCGGTCAAAATTGGCCATCATGTCTTTACCCGACAACTCTTTCATCCTTCTCGGATAAAGAGGGGCAGCTGTTGATACCCAATTATTCCTCAAACTATTTTAAAGTTTCATATATACCTTCAAAATAATTCTTTTTATAATAACTGGTATTTTTCCATAATTTTCCCATATTTTTATCAATTTATTTCTAATTTGTCCAGTACTTTTATATCCAATAATTAATCATAAATTGAATTATAAATAGTTTTAGAATATTCATTGGTTTAATATATCATTTTTTATCCTATTATGATTTAGTTACTTCACAAATTAGCCAAATTGGCATTATTTGGCTATAATTGCAATAGCTTTGCAATTATAGCCTGATTACATATTTTATGCTATTTCTACCAAATAATAAGTCATTTGTATTTTAAATACTAATTAATTACTTTAATTTCATCTACTATGCATTAGTTTCATTTTTCTATAGTTATTAACCATTTTTATTAATTATTTACCTATTTTAAATGGGTATTTAACTAATAGACATTTCGAATTTTCTCAATTGTAGCCTAATTAAACCCAATACCCCAATTAAATCAACCCAATTACCCAGCCCAAACCTAAATTTCTACCCAGCCCAAACCTAAATTTCTACCCGGCCCAACCTTTGATCAATATGAGCCGTTGATCAGTTTGAATCAACGGCCCAGATTAGTATTTACCTAAATTAGACCGAATGACCTACCCCCTTCACCTCATTTGACTCCTCTCACATTATCTATCTATCTCTCTGATTCTCTCTAGAGACTTCCAGTCTCTTCTTCTCCAAAGAAGATGGTTCGTCTTCTCCGGCTAGCTCTCTTGCCGGAAACCATGGGTCCTCACCCCTCTTAGCTTCATGGCTCCCTCCTACACCGGGTATCACTGTCCTGAGGTCCTCAGGGGATCCTGAAGCGGTTCAACTCATCCCATCACTGTTCATGCTTTCTCAGGCCACCCTTGGCCTGTCCGAGTAAGATCTTCCTATCTCCGGCCAAAACCAATGGTTTCTGAGCCGATTTTCTCTATTTTTGAGTTATCTCACTAAAACCCTAACTGTTGGCTCTCAATTTCTTAGATCTATGACAGATCTGGATGTATTCTAAGTTATTTTTGCTATTTTCCTTAAAGATTCCGAGTTGTCTTTAAAAATGACTCTTAATCTTCAAGCTAGGTTTCTTAACACCTTTCTCAAAAAAAAAAAAAAGAACGAATCTCTTTCTGTCTTTAAGTATTATTCTATAATTGCTACTATGTTTGANTCTGCATGTGTACATGTTTCCCACGAATGTTCTGAGCTTTTCTGTGACTTTACCATATTTTGTTCATTAGGGTTTCTGATCTTTGTGTCCTCTGCTCGCATCATGTTTACTCCGTTATTTCCTTTAATCATTTACTATGTTCTAACTTAAATCCCTGATTTATGTGATTCTCTTACCCTACTTTGCTTATTCTTGCTTATGCTATGTTTGCTCCGTTCAGTTGCAATACTTTCCTTTGGTTAATATTGCCTTCTAGCGGAATCCCTGATTCCGTGTGATTGGTATCCTCTATTCTCGGCTGATTTCAATCTTTAAAATATTCTCTTGCCTTATTTTTGGTTAATTATGATGTTACCTGATTCTCAACATTTGTTTCCTTAATTAGGACTCTATGAACCTAGCCGAATTACCAGCTCTATACTTACACTATTTTGAATTATTTTTCTATTTGTTATGTTCCAATCATATGTTGATTTGCTTCCTTATTGGTTACTTGTTCTTACCATTTGAAAGTTAACCCCTTAATTAGAGGAAGTACTTAAATTGATTAATTCAGATTCCTTTAATTGTTGCCTGACTTTGATCTACACCATATTGACTACTGTTTTAAAAGCTATATATAACCAGGCCTCTTATTTTTTGAAAGGGGGAACACACATTGTTCTAAACTATCTCTCACGACTAAACTTGCTCTCTCTCTCTCTCTCTCTCTCTCTCTTTTCTGTGCTACTTGTTACTGGTTTGAATTAGTCGGCTACAAAGTCAAGGATAATTATTGGGCCTCTCTTACTTCTGCTTTGGTATTTGTAACGACCTGACCGGTCGTTTTGAGATCCAGTGCGTCGTTCAGCAGTTGGGAGTGATGAACAACTTCATTTCGGGTATTGTGACTTGTGTGTATGGTCATAGTTAGATTCAGGAGGTTCGAAGTTAAATTGAAAGGAAAATTCTCATTTCCAAAGCCTTAAGTTGAAGAAATTGAGTAAGACTAGAATTTTGAGTAAACGACCTCGGAATCAGGATCCGAAGGTTCCAACAGGTTCATATGGTTATTTCGGACTTGGGCATATGTCCGAATCGGGATTTGGATAACCCGAGAGCATTTCAGTGTATATTAAGGAAGTCAACATTTTTGAAGAAAATTTCCTAAGTTTGGCTTGAAGCGCATTTCAATGAATTTGATGTTCGTTTGGGATTCCGAGTCTGGGAATAGCTCCGTATGGTAATTCTGGAGTTGGGAGCGTGATCGGAAGTGAATTCGGATGTCCGGAGGTCATTTTGAAGTCATTTGGCTAAAGATAGAAATTTAAAGGTTTTTGAAGCATTCGACCGGAAATGGAAATTTTGATATCGGGGTCGGAATGCGATTCCGGAAGTTGGAGAAGGTCCGTAATGTCGAATCCGACTTGCCTGCAAAATTTGAGGTCAATCGGACGTGATTTGATAGGTTTCGGCATCGAATGTGAAAGTTAGAAATTTCAAAGTTCATAAAGTTGGATTTTAGTGTGATTCGTGATTTCGGCGTTGTTTGATATGATTTGAAGCCTCGAACAAGTTCGTGGGGTGTTGTGGGACTGAGTCGTGTGTTTGGACGGGGGCCTCAAGTGTGTTTCGAGGTGGTTTCGGGGCATTTCGGAGTGAGTTTGTTGTTGTTGGTTTCTGGTGCTGCTGGTGTTCTATGCGATCGCAGCCTTAGTTGTGCGATCGCGAAGAAGAAAGGTGAAGGGGGTGAGCTTGGCTTATGCGATCGCGGTCCCTTGTGTGCGATCGGGGAGAAGGATTTAAGGGGACTTGGTTTTTGGCTTATGCGATCGCGGAAGTGCAATGCGATCGCGGAGGGGCAGGCTGGGCGACTTGTGCGATCGCGGGCGGTGTGTGCGATCGTAGAGGGAGGCAGCAGGTGACCTGTGCGATCGCTGGCAAGATGGTGCGATCGCATAGATGTTGGTTCTGGGCAGTGTTGATTTAAAAAGGGATTTTGGCATTTCTCTTCCATTTTACATATGCCATGGACGGATTTTGAGAGCATTTCAAGGAAGATTTCAACCAAGCTTCAGAGGTAAGATCATTATACTCATTTCCAAGTTAGGTACAAGATTATGACATGGATTAGAACATGAAAGTTAGGGAAATAGTTGTGGAAAAATTAGTACTTTGAAGAAAACTTAGAAATTTGGTAAAAAAATAGATTTTAACCACGAATTTGAGCATGATATTAGAAGTAAATTGTATATTTGAACTAGTTAAGTTATGACTAGAGTATACCTTTGAGAAATTTCGGAATCCAGGCACGTGGGCCCGAGGGCATTTTGGTCATTTCACTAGGCGGAGTTAGGAATTTGTATAATTTGAATTGTTATCAAGTATTTGAGTATACTCTTATTAGTTCGCCGTTATTTGGCTAGTTCCAGAGCATTTTGCAACGATTCGAGTCGTCGGGAAGGCTTGGGAGGCCGTTTATGGAATTTCGGAGCGAGGTAAGTCTCCTTTCTAACTTTGTGAGGGGGAATTTTCCCCCTAGGTGAACTAAATAAATATATGCAATTATTTGCGGTGGCTACGTACGCACGAGGTGACGGGAGTCCATGCGTAGCTACTGTTATGCCATGTCCGGGTAGTCTAGGACCCACTAGCATGCCTTAATTGTTATACTTGTGATTCTATAAATGATATTAGTCTGGTGATATTACCGAGTTAGTAATTGAATGTTTAAAGAGCCAGAACTTACTTTCCTTGATCAATTTAGAAGAAAAATGGATTCTTCCTTGTATAATTGTGTTCCGAAGGAACCAGTGATGTTTAAAACCTTATTAAACTTGGCAAATGNTTCCAGAAATGTTTTAAACTATATCTTCATGTTCACCTAAAGGGAATTTTATCACATCTTTAAGAAACTGCTTTCCTGATGAAATATGGATCTATTATGTGAATACATGTACCTATGAGCACCTGTGTCGCATGTATGATTCGTGAGTGGGGTAGCCTTATAATTATGTCAACCGCGTCGCATGATCGATTCGCGAGTGGAGTAATATATGCATCTATGGTTCGATCCGTTCGACCCTCGGCAGTGCACAGTTTATTATTGTTGGTCTGCGCCGTTCGACCCTCGGCATATTTGTTGCGCATGATAAATGCTGCATATTTCCTATAACTTATACTTGTTTATTGGTCTAAAGAGTTATGGATTTGCCCGTTAAAAAGAATCGGAATTGATATATAAGAACGTGAAATATGTCTATACTTATTACTCCTGATTATTATTTAAATGGCCAACTGAAATGACGAAGGTTTGAATGTGAAAAATGTGCATCAAATTGATAATTTTTTATGTTCCTAATCTCCGATTATTTGATTAATTGATTATGATACTCATGCTTAGCTTCTCACTTAAATTATATTAGACTGACTTATAGCAAGTGTCTAATTTGACCTCTCGTCACTACCTCTCTGAGGTTAGGCGGGATACTTACTGAGTACACGTTGTTTTCGTACTCATACTACACTTGCTGTGCATTTTGTTGCACATGTACTTTCACAGTAATATGGTTGACTTGGAGACTTAGACGAGCTGCATTACCCGGAGACGACCCGCAGCCGGCAGAGTCTCCCTCCATGTACTGCATTGTCATTTTATGAATTACTTGTCTAATCTGTATTTCGGACAAGCTTTGTAGTATTTGTATAACCTCTTAGAATTTGCTCATGCACTTGTGACACCGAGTTCTGGGATGTATTCGGGTTGTACTTTTACAACAAAAAAAAAAAAGCAATGGGAAACGGATTGATGCTTTTACTAAATGGATTTTTATCTAGTTATTATGTACGAAAATGAAAAGTAAGAATTTTGTAAATGCTAAAACAGGAATTTACTTCTATTAATTAATGATTGGCTTGCCTGATAGTGGTGTCCGGCGCCATCACGATCTCATGGATTTTGGGTCGTGACAGTATTACTGTCTCTCCTATACTGGTATGTCCTAGATACAATTCGAGTTTTCAAAAACAATATGCTTCTTTCAACACTTCAATTCATACTGTTCATAATAGGTTTCTACTTGTGGTTCTGTTGTTTACCTTGCAATTAGCATGTCTATTTACTAGTTTACCAATGTGATTACTTTTCCTTTTAGCTTCAGCATATTTTACTGCCTTCTTACATGTTTACTAGGACCCTACCTTACCCTTGATCCCCAGCACATATAAGCATGTATTTGTGTCACTTAGGTATATGTGATTCTGAACATATGCTGTACTTATGAAGCCTTTCCCTTGGGCCTATGGGTAACTCTGTTTGTCATGTACTTCCAATTTGGTATCCCTCAATTTAATTATGTTAAATCTCAGGCCTAAGAACATTTATGAAAACTGTTTTGTGCTTGTTAAAATTCTGAAATGCCTTAGTATCTCTCTGGGTTAACTTGTATGCAAATCTATCTTTATATGTGGCCTACTTGTCCCCAATCCCCTATTCCCTGTTTGTGCCTGTCTCCCTGCACTATGTATGCTGTCTTGATTCTGAATTGCTGATTGTCCTACTCTCTTTCTTTCAAACTATTTTCACTAAGGCATGATCTTTCTAAATCTGTTTTTTATCTATTTTCAGAAAACTATTTTCAACTCTATTCTTTTAAATTATTTCAAGCACTCTAACATATACTATTAGAAGCCTAGGTCCTGCCCCTTTTGTGTGAGCATTGCTTAGGGACCCTTGAGCTCCCTCTACACTATGAAATCTGGGTGTGAGCAATGCCCGGGATCCTCTGAGATTCTTAGGGAACTCTGACACACCCGGATTATGAAAGGTTATGAAACAACAGTACATGGCATTGAGGACCTTGGATACTTGGGCCTACTATAGAAGGCTCCATATAGTTAACTTCTTCTTTTCCCATTTTAATTATGTAATTCATATTCAAAGGCTTGTAATAATTTGTAAATACTATTATGGGGATGGATAGTGAAATTGGGTGGGGTATGCATGCTGTAGTATAAATCTGGGTAGATATCATGTTTCTCTAGGTTTATTTTTCCTATGTGCGCACTAGTAACCATGTCTAGGGATCAAGCATGTCATGCATTTGTCACTTATGTTGATACATCTTCTTTTCTTTTAACATATCATCCTCACTTAGAAAA
>ML532320.1:29573-46746 GCA_005239535.1 Nicotiana rustica | reverse complement strand
TTCTTTCATAGTGAAGTTTTCATACTGAGAGTATAGTAGTGTACCTCTAGACCTTTTAACTTGAGGTGTTCCTTCACAGGCTACTTGTAGAGTGTCCCAGATTTCCTTGGTTGTTGTGCAACTTTGGATTCTACTGTATTCATCAGGACCTAGTCCACATACTAGCACCTTCTTGGCCTTGGCATTCTTCTCCCATTTCTTCAAATCTTCAGTCGTGCAGTCAGCCCTAGTCTTAGGTACATCTACACCTTCAGCAGTCTTCTTCATTGTTGCAAGGGGTCCATCAGTGACTATGTCCCATAGTTTATAGTCCTCTCCAATAAGATGGTCCTTCATTCTATTTTCCACCAAGAATAGTACTGGCCATTGAAGAGTGGCAGCCTTGCGGTTGATTGACCTTCCCAGTTCCCAGGTTGTGCACTCATACTGATCTTTTCAGAGGTGTTAGCCTGTTCACGGATAACCTGCTCTGATACCAAGTGTTGTTTTAGACTTCAATACTACACAATAATATAAGTTAATTGTGCAGTACCCAATTTTCGAGTGCTGTCTAATAAGAAGAACCTGGTTCTTCTTGGTGTACTACTTTCTATTGTTGCGGAATAATAAAGCAGTAAAGTAAAGACACCGAGATTTTTACGTGGAAAACACCTGGCTCAAAAGGTGAAAAAACCACGACCTACTCCTCGGTAGGATTTGCTCAAACGCTTCACTAAAAACTCTGACCCAAACGGACTTACAAAATAAACTCTTTTGTAATCCTATGACTAACTCTAATCCTCTTTGTATCAACTAGCCTCTAGCTAATTTTTACAGATTTCAAGCTAACTCTAACTTGAAAAATGTGTACCTATTACAATTGCTTCTATGAAAGCTGAAAAGATACAATGTTAAAACTCCTACTACACATCAACTAGACTCAACACACAGACGATGAAACTGTTTCTTCTAGTTGAACTGTAGCCTTCGCACAATACTTCTGCTTGCAAAATATTCTGTGAACTTTGCTTTACAGAACTTGATTCACTTTTGTCTTTGTGCGTCGTCAATTTCAGCAGTAATACATTGAGTATTTATAGAGTCGGTTTTTGAGTACATGGTTCAATTCTGATCCTACTCTACCTAGGTATACGAGTTCGACTATGAATCAACTTCCTTCTCTATTTCTGTCCTTGCTGAAATCAACTTCAATCTTTTTTATCAGTTTGCAATATTTTTGTATTAGGAGACATCCTTTTAGCTCTTTGATACTCAGCACTCACTGATATCTCCTATGCATGAACAATTCTTGTGCCAACTGTTCCGTTCAGATGTGTGTGATCTGATGGACCTGGTTCAACTTGTCAATCTTTAAAACCCATTCAGTGACATGGGCCAACAGTACGGAAATGATCTGCATGTTCAGCCTCTAAATGAGAATACACCAATATATCATCGATAAATAGAGTTACAAACAAATCCAAAAAGGGAATGAACACACTATTCATCAAATCCATGAATACAGCTAGGGCATTGGTCAAACCGAACGACATAACATGAAACTAAAAGTACCCATATCTGGTCCTGAATGTTGTCTTCGGAATATATTCTTCCTTAAACCTTACCTGATGGTACCTAGACCTCAAGTCTATTTTTGAAAAAACACTTGGCACCTTGCAACTGATCAAATAAATCGTCAATCCTTGGGAGCGGGTACTTAATCTTGATTGTTACCTTATTCAACTGTCTATGATCAATAAACATCTGTAAGGAACCATCTTTATTCCTCACAAATAACATAGGTTCACCCCACGGTGATGTACTAGGCCTGTAAAGCCTTTTTCAAGCCAGTCCTTTAGTTGTTCTTTTAACTCTTTCAGCTCTGTGGGGTCCATTCTATTGGTAGGAACGGATATTGGATGAGTATCTGGTAGTAGGTCGATAGCAAACTCAATTTCTTGCTCTGGCGGAAGACCTGGAAGCTCATCAGGAAAAACATTGGGAAACTCACTAACCACAGGGATGGACTGAATGGTTGGTGACTCCACTTCCATATCCTGACCCCGAACTAAGTGATAAATACAACCCTTACTGAGCATCTTCCTTGCCTTGAGATAGGAAATAAATCTACCTCTCGACGATGCCGTATTACCTTTCCACTCCAAAACAGGCTCCCTTGGAAATTGAAATCGAATTATCTTTGATCTATAATCAACGTTGGCATGACAAGAAGCCAACGAATCCATACCCATTATAAAATCAAATTCTACCATATCTAACTCGATTAGGTCTGCTATGGTATATCGACCATGAACTACTATTATACAACACCTATATACTCGCTTAGCTATCACTGAGTCCCCAACACGTGTAGACACCTCAAAAGGTCTAACAAATTTAGGTTTTATTTCAAACTTACTAGTAACCAACGGAGTAATGTATGATATGGTGGAACCTGGGTCAATCAGTGCATATACATCATATGAGGAGACTGATAATATAATTGTAACAACATCAGGCGATGACTCTTGGTCCTGTCATCCTGCCAACGCATAAATGCGGTTCCGAGGACTGCTCGAGCTACATACTCCACCTCTACCCCTACCATGACTCATTGGTACTTCTGGACCTTGTCGAAGGGGGCATACTGATGAAGATGAACTAGCTACAAATCTCGTTGGCTGAGCTACACTTGCATCACCTCTCATCGGAAAATCCCTCATAACGTGGCCCGGATAACCACAAGTATAACAAATACCTAATCCCATACGACACTACCCGTATGCTGCTTACCACATTGAGCACATCATGGCAAGTTCTGCCTCAGCTGACTTGACTCACCCCTATACTAAGAACCTAAAGCCCTGAAATTTTGACCTGACCCTAAATATGAAAAAAGATCAAATCTCTTACCACCAAATTGAGGGGGCGCTAGGCGATGGCTGTGATGGATACCTCGGGTACTGTTGCCTTTGACAACCTCGAAAATCACCAGAAGGACTTGAAGAGTCGCCCTCTTATTCTAGGCCCTATCGTGCTCACGCTCGGCCCTCTGTTCCTGCTTACACTCCTCTACACCCTGAGCATATTCCTGAATACGAGAAATATCCATGTCTAGCTGAAGTGAGACCGACATACAATCGTTAAGAAAGTGAGGCCCTAATCCCATAACGAACCGGTGAACCCGATACTCCATTTTATACAAAATAGTGGGTGCATACCTAGCCAACGAATCAAACTGAAGACTGTTCTCCCGAACACTCATGTTACCCTGCCTAAGGGTCAAGAACCTATGAACTCTGGCCCGTCTAAGGGTCAAGAACCTATGAACTCTGGCCCGTCTAGTGGCAGATAATGATGAAGAAAAGCTTCTTTAAACTCCTGCCATACTGCTGGAGGGGCATCCTCACCTTTGGATAATTCCCAAGACTCGTACCAATTAACTGCAACATCTCGAAGTCAATAGGAATCAAGCTCAAATAACTCAGTCGGAGTGGCCTTCATTACCCTTAACGTCCTCTCCATTCTATCAATAAATACCTGAGGGTCCTCGTTTGGATCTGCCCCCGTGAATACCGGAGGTTCTAAATTAATGAAGTCACGAACCCTCTCACTGACAGGCCCATCTGCATGACCAATACCTACTTCCTGATGCCGAGCCTGCGCGGCTACTAATTGGGTTAATAGCTGAATAACATCTCTCATCTCCTGACCCGGTGCATCCGGCTGAGGAGTTGGACGTACAGGGGCGGGCGCTGGAGCTGGTTCCCCTCGAAACTCTTCTGAAAAAGGCGGGGTATGTGAAGTATGAGATGGAATCTCACTATTAGACTCTCCCCGAGCCCTAGTAACTCGTGGCGCTCGACTAGTAGTCTCACCAGCCACGGGCTTTCTTTCCTGGGCGGCTGCAGTCTTTGGAGGCATCGATGAAAATATAGCATATCGTTAGGAACATGAATACTTATATCACACGATCTTAGACAAAAAGAGAGCATAACATCCTATATGTCATGTAGCCTCCTGCTTATAAGTGTGGTGCACAACATACCCATAAAAAAGACTCTACTAGACATGGTCTATAGACAACCATAGGACAGAATTTCTTTGATACCACTTTTGTCACGACCCAAATCGATGGGCCGCGAAAGGTGCCTGAGTCCTACCTGTCAAACACCCCTAGGCATGCGTCTAAGATATAAACCTGAATAACATCTGCTGAATTACGAAAATAACATACATGAAGGAAACCCGCCAATAAGGCATGTGTAGGTATACATGTAGAATACATTGGGCGAGCCGGCAAGGCTGCTATAGACAACTATACACCCAAAATTGAAAGCAGACAAGGCCACATACTATCCAACCGTACATAACTGTCTACAGACCTCTAATAGAAAGATAACTATATAAAGACGGGACTAAACCACGTCATACCCATACATATACAAACATATCGTACCAAAATCAAAAACAGCTCCGGATCAAGTTGAGAACGCCAACTCTCGCTGATCAAGGATCCTAGGAAGGGGGACCGTCGACTTGCCTACCTGCACCTTCGGGCATGAAATGCAGGCTCCGGGAAATAGGGCGTCAGTATGAATAATGTATTGATTATGTAAGGCATGAAAATCAGTACATAAGAGACATAGATGAAATATTGAATAAAGAAATCCATCTGTAAATCTGAATAACTTTATAAATCCTGAAACATTTATAATGTCATGCACGTGTATATAAATGTCGTGTCATGCATAGGTATATATGTACATAATGTCATCAAGCCTCTGAGGGCATCCCATCATATCGTCTCGGCCACTATGGGCAACATCATTAACATATACCAACTGATCAGGTGGTGGTGCGTATATAACGCCGTAACCTTTTCCCATATCCCATATACATATATTTACATATACGTGTATATAACGTCATCTGGTAATGGCTCAATGCACAGGTATAAATGAGTGAAATGCATGAAAAATACGTAATAAACTCAATATTCCTTCCGGATAAACTTTTTCAATTGCGTATTATTCTGAGACCCATGAACAGAAGATAATAATAATTCACATGGGGAATCAAGAATATTCACACCCCTAGTATTTCTATGAAAAGAGTAATTTGTGGAAACTGTGTGTTTGCTCGTTTCTTCTGTACAATTTGGACCATTAAGAAGTGATGGCCTTAACATACCTGGAGTAAGGAAAACTCCATATAACATTCTTGGAAAAGATTGCACCGTACTCTTTTAGAACCACAAAATTTGGATGGAATTAAGATTTTGTTCTTTGAACGAATTAAGCTTCTACTTCTTTGAAGTGTTTGAACGAATTTTAAGCTTCTGCTCGTTGAAGTTTTTGAACGAAATTGAGCTTCTATTCTTGAAATATTCAAACCAAGAAAGGAGTAGGTTCTTGCTTTAGAATTGTTAACGTTTTTGGTTCTTCTTTTTTCCAATATGGAAAATGTAACAATACTTGTTATAAGTCTTGTTTTGTTAAATTCTCATTTAACCTTAGGTAGCCACATAGGCATAAATGAATAAGAGTCATTCTTAGTCTTGTGGCTTTGTGCCATGTTTTTCTGTTGTAATTTATTAATTTTTTATCCATTTATTAGTTAACTGGGTAATGTCCTGTTACCCGGTAATTAACCAATTACCCGCATAATTCAAAAATTGCCTCAAATTACTTAAAATTTTACTTAATTTTTAATATACTTTATACATTATACTATCGTGGTCATATGATACCTTGCATGGTACTAGTTCATAATTATGGGGTATTATCGCTCGACCCGTATTTTATCCCAAATTGGCCACTTTCAACGAAGCTCGTTTTCTTTAATTTGTCTACCCTTTATCCTCCATGACACTTACTTCTCGCTTGTTATAAATAGCATAAATATGTTAAACTCAAGATAATTTTATCCCCGAGTCTACGTCGATTAACTGAAGACGAAACTTTTAACGTACGAAAACATGAGGTGTAACGCCGTTAAAAGTTACATCTCGGGCACTATTTGAAAAATCATCAACATATACCAGCTGATCAGGTGGTGGTGCGTATATAACGCCGTAACCTTTTCCCATATCCCATATACATATACATACATATATACGCGTATATAACGTCATCATGTCATGGGTCAATGTGCATGCATAAATGAACGCAATACATGAGAAATACATCAATAAAATCTTTGTGAACGTCATAAGGCCATTATGCCTCTGATTGATATCATGAAATTAACTTTATCAACTTGCATATTTTCTGAGACCCATGAACAGACAATAGAATAATAAGACATGTGGGAATTCAAGAAGATAGGCACCTCTAATACTTTTATGAATAAAGTCATTTATAGAAATTGTGCATTTGCTCGTTTCGTTTGTATCATATGGATCATGACAAAAAGAAAGAAGGGATATCCTTAACATACCTGAACCGCTTCTCTTAGCAATCTCTCTAACCCACGTCTTTTCCGCAGAACACGTAACGCCAATCGAAAGATCATCCCAGCATGACACTCTTATTGTTTTTGCTGGCTTTACTTATGCTTGATACCAAAAGAGAATATTTCACCTTCGGTTGCTGTAAAATCAAATGTGCCACTATAAATAACTTAAATGCCCTAAAAAGGATCTAATTAGCTAGGTGGTTTCAAGAAACACTTTCATCAATCAATTACAAGTCCAGAGATATTTATTTCTCTTTCGCACAACTTTGGAGGGGATTAAAATGTTAGACCGTCTTTTGTTAATCATAACCAAATAAGACATACATCTCATCCCTCATTCTTTCATCCCAACTATCACGACCCCAAATCCTAACAGGTTGTGATGGCGCCTACGTGGACTAGGCTAGCCAACCATCACTTTACTATGCATTGGTTATTTTATAATAGTTCACAATTCAATGATAAACAGCAAGCATAGCAAAATAAATTACTTACGTCTTAGCGCCCCAATAATAGTCTAAACAAAACCTAAACAAAATCTAAACCTCCCAAGACTGGAGTCAATAGTCATGAGCATCTAAGAATAAATAAATCTAACTCTGCTAAAACTATAATATATGCCTCTGAATCAAATGCTAAAAACTAAATATGGAAGGGAAGTGGGGAAGCTGTGGACGCTGGACATCTACCTCGAAATCCCGTGAACTGCTGCTAACAAACAAGGCAGCTACTGCTCCAAATCGGTACCTGGATCTGTGCACAGAGGCACATGGAGTCTTTATGAGTACGCCAACTCATTAGTAATGAAAATAAATCACAGTCTGAGAATTATAAAACACACAGTACAGATACACCAATTCACAAAGCCAGTAAACACCAAGTCACTAGATAGTATTCATCAAATACATGAGTTCAAAATCTATTTCCAGAAATCCTTTGAAACAAGTGTAATTTCAGTATATCTCAGTAAAATTATCAGTAAAAACCAGTTGGAAAACAAAGTAAAACATAGTTCGAAAACTCATAAAGTCATCATAAATCTGCCCCTCGGGCCAAAATCATTTCTCATAACAATTGCCCATCAACATCCTCACAATCACTCTGTATCAGCCCATCAGGCAATAATCATCACTCAGTATCAGCCCCGCGGAAAATAATCATCACTCAATATCAGCCCCGCGGGCATAATCATCGCTCAATAGGTACATGCGCTCACTGGGGGTGTGTACAGACTCCGCAGGGGCTCCTACAACCCAAGCGCTATAATAACATAGGCCTGAAAGCCTCTCATAATATAGGCCTGAAAGCCTCTCACAAAATAGGCCTGAAAGCCTCTCACAAAATAGGCCTGAAAGCCTCTCACAATATAGGCCTGAAAGCCTCACTCAGTCAGACACTCTCAATTTTCCCTTAGGCCATAACATACCGGGTTCTCGACCCAAAACAGTGTTTTATTTTTACATAAATAGTATCAAAATACTCCGAGTGTCAAAACAATTTATCAGGAAAAGACTGAGTGTAAAATCATAATATATCAGTGAGGAAAATATGGTAAACACATCCCCCAAGGGGTAAACAGGTCGGCACTAGGCCCCAAACATGGCTTACAGCCCAAATCATATCAAGTATATATAGTACTATTGGAAATAAGCTTTAAAAAGTCGTTTTGCAACTCAATAGTCGCCTAAGTAAGGAATATATCTCCAAATTTTTAACCATTGCATTTCAAAACCCGTGAAAGGGTGCATAGTCCGGGGTTTCATACCCTCAAGACAGGATTTAAAGACATTACTTGTATGAGGCGGATATGTCTAGCACTTGAAATTCAACATCGAACCAGGTCGGACCCATCTGCAAGCATATATTGGTTTCCCCAATTGTGGCTCTTTGAGACCCATCGAACGCCTTCACGTTCATAGTCCCTACTCGTATTTCGTGCAAACCTTTACCCAACCTTTTCACAGTGGTCAGTGGACAGATTTTGAGGTTGGATCCTCCGTCTATCAAATCTTTGCAATACATTTATCCTCATATTGTACCGTGATATGCAGTGCCCTCTTGTGGCTCTCCAGTACTTGCCCCACCATGTTGTTCATCTCCCCACTAGTGGTATTGTTAGGCGCGTAAGCTTCATTTAAGACCTTCATTAAAGCATTCCTATGTTCCTCGGAATTCTGCAACAATGATAGGATGGATATCTGAGTGGGAGTTTTGTTCAGATGGCCCACCATAGAATATTCCCTCGCTTGCACCTTTCTCCAAAGATCATCAGGGCCAGTTTCAATGATGGGTTGTTTGGCAGCAGCTTCTTTACTCGTTCCTCCCAAATTCTCGAGTGTATAAATTCTAGCGGTCCTGGTCATCCCTTGTGTCGCTCCAGATTCTTCTATTTTTCCTTTCCTCCAGGCTTCTGCAACATAATCCTAAGGTATGACATTTGAAGTAAAGGGCAGTGTGGATGCCACTGTCACAGTGAAGGGTGTGGCTATTTTTACTTCAAATGGAGCAGGTGCAGCTGCAGGTATTGTCACTTCAATTTCGAACGGAGTTAATGCGGCTACCTCAACTTCGACCGGTGGTTGTATCTGTACCACAACAGGAGTGAGGGTGACTGCATGTTTCTTAGGATCATCCCCTTCTCGAATAAGTCCAATTGACCCTTCAAGATCCCATTCTTCATCAGTCTCTATCACATGTACTCATTCACCCCTATGATCCAGAAGAGGGTCGTTGCGGACATTGGGTGCGACTTCCTTTGCTTGTATGACCTTGGTATTAATCAATGTCTGAATCTTGTCTTTAAAAGTGTGACACTCATCGATGGTATGTCCTTTCATGTTGTAATGATAAGCACAAGTTTTGTTTGGACTGACCTATTGAGAAGAGTTTTCCATGGCAACAGCAGAAATAGGGGTAACATATCCCGCAACTTTCAATATTTCATATAACTGATCGATGGGTTCAACAATAAGGGTGTATTGTCTGGGTGGTCTGCGGTCAAAGTTAGGTCTGAGTTTTTGATAGTTTTGGCGGACTGGAGGTGAGTGATAATATGTTGGCTGGGTGTTATAAGTGTGGCAGGTAGTAGCGGGTTGGGTATATCAGGGAGGTGAAGGTTGATATGTGGATGGAGGTGTTTGGTATGTGAGTGGAGATTGTTTACCTTGGGCTACCATTACGGCCCCTACTGCTTTCTTCTTTTATATACCCCTTGACTGCAATGCCTCAAAAATCGTCACCATCCTACTTTTGATTCCTTCTTCAATCCTTTCCCCAAGTTTGATGATGTTGGAGAATTTGTGATTTTCGATGACCATTAGCCTTTCATAGTATTGTGGATCCTTGGCCCTGACGAAGAATTTGTTCATCTGTTCTTCTTCCAATGTTGGCCTTACCTTTGCAGCATGTGACCTCCATCGAGTAGCATACTCGCGGAAAGTCTCTGTTAGTTTCTTCTTGAAGTTTGTATGTAGAAGACGTCCGGTTCATTCTCTCTATTAAACTTGAATCGGTCCATGAAGTCTGATATCATGCTTACCAAATTAATCCACTTCTTGGGATTTTTATTGATGTACCAAGATAAGGCATCTCCCGTTAGACTTCTCATGAATAACTTCATGCGAATATTTTAATCTTTCCCAACTCCTACGAGCTTGTCACAGTATGTTCTTAGATGCACCTTTGGGTCACTCGTACCGTCAAACATCTCGAACTTTGGAGGTTTGTAACCCTCCGGAAGTTTTACATCTGGCTGAATACATAGATCTTCATAATTTACACCTTTAATACCCTTACCTCCTTCGACACCCTGGACTCGACTTGTGAGCTTCTTGAGTTCCTCTGCCATATTCTTGATGAGCAGGTCCTTCTCAGAAGATTCTGGTGTGTATGAGGTTGGTTGAGTGGAGTGACGTAAGGTTTCTACGTATATGGGGTTATTTTGGTGGATACCGGGGGTTTGAGTGTATTGGCGATCATTGGTTGAATTTTGCAGATCGGGAATAGGTTGTGGGGTATTTTAAGGAGCATGGTAGGTAGTGGTTTGCGGGTATTGAGTCGGAAGATATTGGTGTTGAAGAGGAGTTGGTACTGGTGGAGGGTTAGGATTTTTGGTAGGTGTTGCGTATTGATGAGGTGCGGGAGGATTATGTGGACGTTGATTCGGTGTGTTTTTAGGGGGTACTGGGTGTTTTGCTGGTTAATATCTTAGACGTTTAGGGTAAGGGAGAGGTTTGCCAAGTTGCGGACATGCTCAAGTTCCCCTTGCAGCTCCAGTATTTTCTGCTCTAGTTGTAGAACAAAATTGTTCTGTGCCGGAGTACTCCTGCCGTCTGAAGTTTCAACAATTTCCACATGCGCAGCATTGTCTTTCCTGATACAACTCATATCATCCATCTTAACCTTTCCCTTACTTGGAGGAGGAGGAGGTGGAGGGCCTTTGGATCTAGTATGGTACGCTGGTAATGCCAGTATGCACGAACCAACTTTAGGGGAAGGGAATAATCAAAATAAAGAAAAAAATAAAAGGTAAACAAGTCAGCAGGGGATTTTGAAGAAATATTGCAGTATTTAAACAAGTATTTCAGAATTATAAATTCACGTCCTAATTTGGGGACCTCGTTGTGCCCGAGGTAGGTCTAGCGACACGTAGATTTTGGAGAAACTTATTTCCGATAATTGACTCATTTAACTAATGTAATAAATAAGTCAAACTTCTAAAACGAAAATAAATACAGGAGTCACTAATGGCATTCGCCTTATTACATTCAAATTCTAACACTATTCTAGAGAAGCAAGTGAACAATGATTCTAATCTACTTGGCCCCAGAGGGACCTTCTCCATGCTTGGCCTTCTTGGACCCATCAATCCGATTCCCCAGGTCGCGCATGTCCAGTAGCAGATACGCCCTTGCTGATACGCCCTTGCTATGTGTCCTCCTTCGTTTCCCTCTGCATTCTGACAGTCTACGACTTTTTTCCTCATCTTCCCTTCCAATTCCATTAGACCCTTTTCCATTGACTTTGTAGCCATTTCTGTCCACTCATGAATTGACTCCATGTCTACCTTGTGTTGTTCCAAATGCCTGGCCTCAGAATCAAGGATTCTTTTGCGTACCCTCTTGTACTTCACCTGTGCTTCGGTAGCTTCATCTATGACCCTGTTTCCTCGATCGATCCCTAGCTCGACTATTCCTGCTATGTTATCATCCAATCATGATAGGTAGAAGTACGTGTGACCGGCGTGGTACCGATTTGGCTCAATAGTATCTTTTCCACAATAATCTTCAAATGCCACATGTGTTGAGCCTCACATTTGTATGGAATGGCATCATCTTGGAAATCCGCTTTGTAATGACTCGATTTGGAGATTCGCGGTATGACTTATTTTCTCCCATCTTGTCTCATGACCTTGATAGGAACATAGGTATATATGCCCCTTAACCCAATCAACACCAAATGTGGAACATCCCTGGATCTGATGATGAACATCCACTAGACCTTGTCCTCGGTCAGATTGTTGAAAAACTATACCCAATCTATAGCGTTTTCTGGTTGTGCAAACCTATCTGGGATGAAAGTCATTCTTTTCAGATGATGGAAAGCTATGTGTTCATTCCATGTTCTTCGTGGAAATTCCTGACGGTACTGCCCTCTTTGAAGATGTTCCAACAACCATATCTGCAGCAACAGATTGCAACCTTCAAAATGTCTGAACCCCTTCTTGCAACGATCCAAAGAATGGTATATTTCTGCTACGATCATCGGGACAATAGTGTAGGTCTGTCCCTCAATCCCTTCCATTAGAGTTTTGGTTACCATAGCCAACCTAGTGTGAATCCTCTCTTCTTGGATTCTAAACACTATCATACCCAGAAAATAGACGATGAACGCAAAAACCCGATGATGAGTCCAGCCCAGGGAAGTGATGGAGAACTCATCATGAAAAATACGGTAGGATGTGTTGTGTCCATATCGTTCGTAGAGGAAGTCAAAAGGTATGTAGGTCTTCTTCAGGCAGACTAAATCATCATTCATTCTCAGACCCATCATTTTCAGAAAACCCTTAGGAGTGCAATGTTCTGGTACCATCAAACCAGATTTGTCCCAGGGTAACCCAGTGAAACCTCTTGTTTCTTCCAGAAAGGGAGTCATCTCCACATTGCCAAAATGAAAAACGGCCCTTTCTCCCTCCCAGAATTGCGATTAGCATGTTGTTCGGCTGGATGTCTAACAGGGAGGGTAAATTTCCCAAAATCCTCTTCACATGATTTTTGTCGCTTGGCGAAAGATTTTCCCACCAATCTAGCAATAAAGGTGGTATGTTTTGGACCATGTCGAACTAGGGACTTTGTGCATTATTTCTGCAAAATAAACAAGGTTAGACCATTTCCCCCCTCCGGATTTGACTACTTACATATTAATGATTAGCATATTGACATGTTTTCTCCAAATAATGCATATATCATAATTTTGCCCGTTGGGATTATGGAAATCTCGATGGGCATTGGACAAGGCTTTTCCTTAGAGGGTTATTATGCGTATAATATACCAACCCCTGCTAGGTTTGAGCATGATGCATGTACAGTTATTAACAGAGTAATGTTTTCTATATAAGACTAGACTGGTACCCTCAAGTGGACAACTTGAGAGGGAAAGGCACGGAACCGTCGACGCACCGTGGATCGACTAGTTGTACCGCAAATAAGCCTTTCCAAATTTAAAAGGGTAATGTAGGAACAGCGCGGACACTCATCAAGTGTCGCTATGGTATTAATTATGCACGAGTGGAATATGATGTCGAGCATGTATTTATGCAAAAAGAGTATAACATGTTGTCAAGTATTTTTCAAGATAAAGCGATGATCATTGTATTTAATAGACGTAAAGACGAGAAATAAAGAAAAACAAGGAAAGAGT
The DNA here is from genome assembly GCA_005239535.1 of Nicotiana rustica. Lineage (NCBI taxonomy): Eukaryota > Viridiplantae > Streptophyta > Magnoliopsida > Solanales > Solanaceae > Nicotiana > Nicotiana rustica. The sequence goes on along the minus strand of ML532320.1, from coordinate 33,390 downwards.
TAGTTTGTATAACAGAAAAATAATAATAAAGCGAGAAAAGGGGTAGGGATGACAAAATTTAAAGAGTGAATTTAGAGAGCATAACTAAGAAAATAATGGAGGAAATGCATATTGTAACCAGATTAAACGACGGATTGCAAGTAAGTTCATATAAAGGAAAATGGGAAACGGGCATGCATGTCGCACTAACAAGGGTAAATGGGAGTGGGACGTTCAAGAATTAACAAAATAATAAGGACACGCCTCGAGAAAGACAAATTCACATAGACCAAGTTCGTTGTGGTAAAAGCCTAAAGATATCCCCAGCAAAGTCGCCATACTGTCGTGCCACCTTTTTCTCGCGAAATCTGGTTTCGACATTGACAACGCCTTTTGAGAAGGGAAGGAATTGGTTATTGTGAGAGTCGCCACCTAACGGATTAAGGTGCGTTTGGGCACCTATTTCAAATGACTCAGGTTTTACTAGTTGCGTCACCAAAGATCGGGCAAGAGCTCAAATTACCTCAAGGAGAAGGTGTTAGGCACTCCTCGAGGTCCACAACGGTGGGTCCCGGCCGAACTCAAATTATGTGAATTAGTCTAATAAAGAAGCGAGGGAATTATTTAATAAGGATGGGGGTCCTAAGTTTTTTAGCCTAAAGGATCACCCCGTGCAACATAAACAATATTGCGTAACTCCCCCAAGAAGGGGGTGTTACTCATATTATTCAGTGGGCACAGACTATCATCTCCTGCTACGCCATTACTATCTTTAAGTTATATTACTTAAAGTGATCTAATCAATTCTAACTCGTGTCCTATGCGTGCACTACCCGTCCCATACTTATGGTCTTGGAGGCATTGGGACCTCTATTTTGAATGGTTCTAGACTCAACTTAGGTTACTCAAAATTGTAAAACTAAGTGACATACAAAACAGGTTGGACTTTCATACAAGAGCAGATAAAGACTCAATTTAACCTCCACACATAAGGAAGCAAATGCACGCAAACATATTGGCGTTATTAAAAGCTTTAACAGTTAAGGCTATTGGATCATATAGACATGATTCTAGATTTTAAACATACTGACAGTAATTTCTAGGTGATTTTATAATTGCTTATTGATTTCAATTCAAAGAGCTTAAACTTATAGGCAAGTTATCTATGTGACTTCTTCGAAAGTTGACAACAGAAATGCTCAGAATTATTTAGTTACTCCTATAGGCATGCTTTCTAGTGGTATTTAGCAAGACATTATGCAGAATCCAGTTTTAAAATTGGCACAAATGATCGTTATCCCTATGAGCATGAGTTCTACCTTTAGTGATCGAAACTCCTTATTAATCCTTAGAGGTATGCATATTAACTAAGCATGTGTGATGATTAATTAAGACATGTAAACATGATTTCTAAAGAAATAGATATGAATATGCTATAATGTAAGTTGAACTTGATTATCATACTTCCTATAGGCAAGGTATTTAATCATACGAAGCTAAGTAAACAGGATATTCACAGAACTTGTTTTAGCCAGAATAAAATCCCTATAGGCAGGTTATCTAACATGCGATAGCAAACATACACGTTTAGACAAGGTTTTCAACATATAATTTCTGGGCGCAAAGTAAAACCTATAGGCATGTTATCTAACAAAAATGGCAAAGAGACCTATAGGCATGTTATCTACCCACAGAGTATCAAATAAACTCATTTCCCAATTTTATTATCACCCCCAATTGTTGTTACAAATAATTATTAGAGACCGGAATAAAATTACAAAAATGTGTAGACTATAGAGAGCCTGCAGCAGGCCCAAATGCATCTAGATAGGCCATGCCCTCTGATCCACAATATCTCCAAAAGTCAGTGTTCATATAGCCCCACAGTAATTGACTCACTTTTGTTTTAAGCAGAAGCATACCAAGCCCAATCCTCTAGTGTGTCAAAGTTCCCAAGGGCTTCACGAACCCCGAGCAGTGCTCACACTAGAGTAAAAGATCAGAACCAATTCAAAGAAAATTATGGACCAAATCCTGGTGTGTCAGAGTTCACGAGGGTCTCATAAGAACCCTGAGCAGTGCTCACACTAGAGTAAAAGATCAGAACCAATTCAAAGAAAATTATGGACCAAATCCTGGTGTGTCAGAGTTCACGAGGGTCTCATAAGAACCCTGAGCAGTGCTCACACCAAGAAGGCCAGGGACAGTACTCAGATTACTTTGGCTTTCAGCTAGCAAAGAAATAGGATTCAAAAGAGTGCAGAACGGGACTGAACGGAACTGAACGGGACTGGGAATCAAACTTAGGGGTAGAATCACACACATAAACAGAGGCAATTACTTACAAACTAACAAGTTTGAAGCTTTAAAAAGGGACCAAAACATGCTTCACAAGGCAGTAAAGAATTCAGATTAGGACAAGTCATATAAAAGAAATTCCTTGATCAAATATGAGTCAAGCAGCACATAGTTATCAGTAAGAACTAATTGCACGGTGAGCACAGAATCAGTGGAATAACATGCTATCAGATTTGACAATGATGAACTAGTTTTAACACACCTAAATATAGCCTTAAGTGCACATAATTAAACAGGTTTTATCAATTAGTCTACTAAGTTAAACAAGTCTAAAACACATAGAGCAGTGACTCTAATAATAGTAGCATATTGAACAATTGAAATGGTAGAGAAGTTTCAATGAATTACTAGTTCAGATAAAACAGAAAGAAGCTAAGTAATGCAACAATGACCATCAACAGCAGCAAACAATAAGAAGATTTATGGCCTTGGCTTCCAGCCGGCCAGGAATAAAAGCTGAATACAGTATAGAGTTTTAGTAGTGAGAGGATTTTCGAGTTCTCAGTCTTGTTCAAAGGAGAAAAGGGGGAGGGGTTTAAATAGCATTAGACTAGAGCCCACAAATAAGGTAATAATCAATCAAGGAAAGCTAACAATTAAGGAAATAAAACTCAGAACATTAAAGTAAGCCAGAAGTAACTGTACACGGCAATCATGGAATCAATTAGATTTGGGGAATCAAAGACCCCTAGGTTTAGGGTAACAATTAACGGGAAGAGTCATAAATAGACAGACAAAATCAATCAAGGAAAAATGACATAAAGAATCGAAACCCTAAATTTTAGGGTAAATAAAATTAGTCAGAATAATCAAAGAAAAATAAAAATGCACATAGACAGAAATACGAAAACATTAAAGAAAAATGTTAACAGAAATAAGATACATAACAGATTTGAGCCCTAATTTTAAGTCAAGTAAAATTAGTCAGAAAATATCACGAAAATCACAATAAAATGAACGTAGATAGATATACGAAAACACTAAAGAAGATATTTAATAAAACTAGAACCATAACAAATTTTGAAAAGATCTAAGCCCTAATTTTAGGATAAGTAAAATTACTCAGAAAATTACAACGAAAATCACAAAAAAAACATATAGATAGATACACGAAAACATTAAAGAAGATTTTTAACAAAACTAAGGGAAAACTATAACAGATCTTGAAAAGATCTAAACCCTAGCTTTAGAGTAAGTGAAGAATCGAGAAAATCTCAGAGATTCGTACCCCAAAGAGATGAAGAATGAACATAGATGAAAAAGGAGTGAAGGTTCGAACCAGATTTGGTCCCGAATGAGGGAAATCGGCTTGCCATGTTAGGCAAGCCATTATGTTATGCAATAATCGCGTAGCCAATAGCGAGAAAGGATCAATAAGGTTAGAAAATCCTCGATTGATTCCATATCTGGTTGGAATCGAAGGGAGATTGGAGGGTGACGACGCTTAGGGTTTCAGAAGAGGAGGAGAGGAGAGAGTTTG
>ML532320.1:15453-29410 GCA_005239535.1 Nicotiana rustica | reverse complement strand
GGGGCCGTTGATCTTTCCAGGATTGAAGGAAGGGGTTTGATTCGGGTATAAAATGGGTACTGGTTGGGTATTGGGTTAGGGGTTATTTGGTTTGGGCTGGGGCGGACTGGGCTAGTATATTTTAGGTGGTTGGGCTGGGGTTGGTCCGAAAATGTTTAAGAAAAAGGCTGTTATTTAGATACCCAATTCAACTAATAAATAATTTGTAAAAATGATAAATAAATAGTAAAAATATTATTTGTGCATAAAACAAATAAAAATAGTTTTTTAATACTATGAAAGTATAAAAGATTATTTTGACATAACTAAAGTAATTATAAGTACATATAGGCTATAATTGCAAAATGTGCAATTTTAGCCTTTAAATGCAAATGTATTTATGACAAATATGTTAAAAATATTTAAAACCTAATCCAGGTGTAAATGATGAAATTAGGTGATAAAATTATCATAAAATAATTTTTGATGCAATTAATGAGTATTTATATAATAAAATTTAGGAATAAATTGATTNTAAAATTATTTGTGATGCAATTAATGAGTATTTATATAATAAAACGTAGGAATAAATTGATTTAAAACCTTTTAAAATTATAGAAAATTATGAAAAATGCTTGTATGTGTCTATAAATCAAGTGATGATGCATATGCGCTATTTTGAAAGTATATATGTATATTTAAAAATATGAGGGAACAAATGGGTATCAACACGCAATCGGAAGCGTCCCTCAGCTGAGTTTGCACTGCTTCGGCATCTGCCCGGTACATGGCTATAGAATTGTCCTCCATGACCTTGGTCTTTTCGATCTCAGCCTTGGCATCAGAAAGCCTGAGCCGAACATTTTTCTCTGAGGCTTTGAAGTTGGGCCTCTACCAAAGATAATTTTGCCAAACCTGCCTCCTTTTCCGCAGCAAGGCGATCCATTCTAGCTTTCCACCGATCGCAATCAGTCTTGACTTGATCGACCTCTGCCCGGAGCAGCCCGATTTTCTCCACTTTCTGCAGGAGCTGAGATACTGAAGTATTAGCCTCCACAAATGGGTCGATTTCATACTTTACCAGAAGAGAGGTTACATGTTTGTCTAGCTCGGCCTCCTCTACATGAGCCTTGGCCAGTTCTGTTTGAAGATCCTTTATGACCTCGTCCTTTTGTCCAGAAAGAATCTTCAGGGCATTTCTCTCTTCCGAGACCCTTTGGAAATCGGTTTCGCACTGACTAAGGTCAGCTCGGAATTTGGAAGAGGCATATACAAAGACAAAAAACACAAGTTAGATTTATGAGAAAGTAACCTTGGAAAAAAGGCGAAGGGGAAGAATAAAAAAGCAACTGGCATTTACCTTGGAAAAAAGTCGCGGAGCTTCCGCCATGAGAATCGAAGCGTCAGTAATATCAAAGGCATCATCGACCCCCACGAAGCAATTCCGGAAAGGATCACCTGCACTAGAGCCTCCGTCAATCTCGGGGGTCTTCAGCCTTTGGGCATCCCATATTGCCTCTTCAGAGAATACCAGCATCGAAGGCAATTGACCCATTGTCATGGCCCCGAGCGAATCGCTCGGGGCGCTCTGTCTGATCTTCCTAGTTTCGGAGTCGGCCTCGCCCGGCGTAGAAGTCGACGATCGAGAAATCATCTCGACCTCAAGAGACCTGGGGTTCACCCCCGAACTTTTCTTCGAAGCCTATTCAATGTGAGGCTCGATTATAGCAGGTGGCATCTCTGAATGTGAGAAAACCTCGGCGGCCTTTCGAGGGCGAACTATCAACGCCGAGGTTCTTCTTGTTCTTCCTCATCCTGGTCTCTCAACTTTTGGACTGCATCCGCTGAGAGACTGACCGCCCTTCTCCTCACCCTTCGAGGTTTGGGTTTGGAAGACTCGGATTGCGATAGATCTTTCCTCTTCTTCTCCTTTCCCAGCCTCGGAAACAGGGACTTAGCTTCGCCGCCTTCACTCGAAGGCCTCAGGATGGCATCTTTTGTCAGGCCTACATGAAGAAGGATTAGAAATGAATAAAGCCTGAAATTACTTCGGAATACGTAAGAGGAGACCCTTACCATGAATTTTGGCCTCCCACCTGCCTTTGGACAAATCCCATCACACTCGTTCAGCTCGAGTCGAAGTGGAGGCGAGATTGTGCATCCAGTCTTCGAGGTCGGGCACAACCTCGGGCATCCAAGGGGCAGCTGCATGATTAAAGGGAAATGTTAGGCAAAACCAAAGGCGCAGAATCAAAGCACAAAAGTTCACTTACGCTTGGCTTTTCGCTCCTCAGGAAATGGCATCTTTTCTTCTGGTATTATGTCATAGGTCCTCACCCGTATGAATCGGCTCATCCAGCCTCGATCTTTATCCTCGTGATATTCGCAAATAAAGCCTTCGTTGCTCGGCAGTTGAGCCTAATTAGCCCTCGATAGAGTCGAGGCCTGTACAACCGAATGAGATGGTTCGGTGTGAACTCCAACCCCCCGCCCTCGTTGGAGCAGAAGCGCAACAGGGTCATTATGTGCCAAAGTGAAGGGTGGAGTTGACCGAGGGTAACTTCGTACCTCCGGAAAAATTCAAAAATCACAAGGTCGACGGGACCCAGTGTGAAGGGGTAAGTGTAAACACTTAAGAACCCCTTCACGTGGGTAGTGATGCTCTCTCCAGGTGTTGGAATACGCACCATACCTCTGTACCCCTCTTTCAGTCCTCCTTCATGGTATCAACGTGGCCTTTGGTAATAGAACACATGTACATCGACACATGTTCACATCGGCCCGACACCGATGAGGGGTTATCGACTTTAAAGTCGGTTTTAAGGACACATAGGCCGGGAACGTATTCATGGGAGGCCGGCCGACTGAGAGGAGGACGATGAAGCTTTTTCCTTTTGCGGCACTGTTTTGGATGTTTTTTCCATTTGTGTACGTAGAGAAAGTTCAAAAAAGGTGTAAAACTTGTGGCTCCGGTGGAAACAACGGTGTCGTAATAAGCGCTGATGAGGGAAAGACAAGAGGGATTGAGAGCTCAAGAGTTTGTGATCAAACCAAAGTAAAGTCTATATCTACTAAGAGGTGGTATTTATAGGCTTAAAACAACGGTTCGGTATCGCTAGTGGCCGACCAATGACTGACATGCATTGATTGTTTTTTGGGAACCAAATGGACGGGACGTTTCGGTCACATCCATCTCTTACGTCATGAAGACGACGTCATGATCGATGTATCAAGGAATCGAGGCTCATATCATTTCTTAAAATTTCATTCTAAGAAATGCGGGGACTATCTGTATACGGTTAAAATCGGCTACACCCAATTTTACCGGTTGGAGGGTATATCTCGACAGTGAGTTAGTATCGAAGCGAGTTTAGGCTCGAAGAACACGAATATTAAAGGATGGAGATCTGGCTAAATCGACATCGAAGTAACAGAATCACGTGATATCCGCAATCGACCACCAATCTCGGCGAGAATCTCGGAACAGGCAGAACCATTAACGATTGTTGATATCAATCATGTATTTTACTTCCGAAATTAGAGTTGTACCTTATTTAGGATTCATTTACTATATAAAGAGGAACTCTGTTCATTTGTAACCAATAATTATCACCTGCGCAATCACTGAAATATAACAAACACTCTGCTCTTTTACTCGCTCTTAATTCTCTATTGTTCTTATTGTTCATATCGTTAATATTGCTCTTGTGGTTATTAACATTCGATCTCGAGCCTATCCTAGACCGAGGTCGATAGCTTGTAATTATACTGGTTTGATCCATTTCAATTTTTTAATCCCTTTATTTATTTAGCTATTCATCAATTGGCATTGAATCAGATCATGTATCCTTATAACCACATTACAAGTTCGGAAAAGGGTCAAATATATCTTTGTACTATGAGAAAAGGTTCAAATATTTCCCTCGTTATACTTTCGGTTCAAATATACCTCTGCCAAAATATACCATCTTCCGTTAAGTTTGTCCAAGATAGACACATTTGATGAGGTGGATGCCACGTGGCATTCCACCTCAACGCTCCTTACCTATTTTATCCCTCTCCTATATTTGTTTTTCCACCACAAAAATTTTCTTCGGGGGAAAGGGAAGTTGAGTGATGGAAAAAAATAGAAGGGAGGGTAAATGAGTTAGGGGCGTTCAGATGGCATGCCACGTGCATCCACCTCATCAAATGTTTGCGCCACGTAGAATTGGATGTCAACATTGGACAAACTTAACAGAATAAGGATATATTTGAACCAATAGTATTATGGCAGGGGTATATTTGGACCGAAAGTATAACAGAGGCTATATTTAAACATTTTCTCATAGTATAAGGATATATTTGGCCCTTCTCCGTTACAAATTTAATTGTTACTCGTATTTCGAGGTAAACAACTAGAAAATACATGCCTACCACCAAACAAAATTGACTACTTTGAGTGCATGAACCATATATACTGATGCAGTCCCACATGGCTTAAAAACAAACGCTATAATTCTGTTTTTCTATCCAGAGAAAAGCATGACTTAAATTAAAGAGAATATCCTGACTATATATTGATCAAGAACTCCAGAACAAAAATTGATCAAGAATGTTCACTAGATGCAAAATACCCACTACACTTGTTACCCTTTTGTGGCAGTAGATACCGATTTAATACGGAGAAGGGTCAAATATTTCTCTGTACTATCAAAAATAGTTTAAATATATCCTTCGTTATACTATCTGGTCATATCAGACCCTACCGTTATACTATAAAACAAATATACCCTTGTTTTTAACGGAGTGCCACGTGGCTGAACCAGATTAAATTGACCCATTCATTATTTTCACCCGATTCATTTACAAAAAATACTACCCGACCCAAAGTCCACCCCAATTACTTATCTCTCTCCTATTTTCCTCCTTTCTTTACTGTTATGACCATGGCCCTATTTAACGGGTTGATATTAAAGTCCGTATCATTCCGAAGATTATTCCAAGGAAATATTCCTTTATACTTTTTACAAATTGACTCACCAACATTAGACATTTCATCTCTTTTACTTTTCGTTTTTTTTAAAGGTCAATGACATCAAAGTGCACTAATAGTATTCTTTCTCTTTTACAATGGCCACCACCATCTGGTTCAAACCCATAATTGGGAGAACAAAAATTTGTCGCCGTCACAATAATTGATGTACCGGGAATGCACCACCGCAGGTCCTCCACGCACCTGACCTGAAAGCATGCACAGCAGATCTGACCCTTGTCAAAAAACACAGTGCTAGGACCAGCTGTGGGTTTGCCGTAGCCGTTTCTTTCCAAGTCCCCGTACCCGCACGCGCCACCCACAACGTCACGTGCGTCCGCGGCGGCGTAGTAGGTGGCTTGTGATGGTCACCAGTCTGTGGTAATGGAAGATGGAGAAGTTATAGAGGGAATGGGCGAACGACGTCGTTGAACAGAGTGTGAATGCTACTAAGAATAGTAACACTAGCATATTTGAGAGAAAGAGAATTGAACGAGTATTTGCTTAAATTGCTAAAATGGAGGTGGATGATTTTAATGTATTTGGGATTCTGGAAAATAGGAGAGAGATAAGTAATTGGGGTGGACTTTGGGTCAGGTAGTAATTTTTGTAAATGAACCGGGTAAAAAAATGAATGGGTCAATTTAATCTGGTGCAGCCACGTGGCACTCCGTTAAAAAAAGGGTATATTTGTTTTATGGTATAACAGTAGGGTCTAATATGACCAGATAGTATAACGAAGGATATTGTCACGACCCGAATCCCAGCGTCGGGGCTGTGATGGCGTCTAACGCTGAACCCGCTAGACAATCCAACGTTCCGGATAATATACTTATTTCCTTATTATTTGGCATTTAAAGAGAGGTGATAAACAAGAACAAATATGAATAAGAGTGCGGAAGCCATGAAATCTAACAACTTATGATAAATAGTATTACAGAATCCTTAGTAACCCCCCCCCCTCCCAGAACTGGTATCACGACTTCACGGACTGTCTAAAAATACTAAAAATAAAGGTCTGAATAAACAAGTACAACTGTCTCAGAAATACAAAGAAAAGACAGAAAATGAATGAGATAGGAGGTGAAGCCAAGGCCTACGAACACCTGCAGGACTACCTTAGTGTCGCCTATGGACTGAAGGATACTCCCTCAATGAGCATCCACCGGGTCCGGTACCGTAATCTGTACAACATAAAAAAGTGCAGATGTAGCATTAGTACAACCGACCCCATGTACTGAATAAGTGCCGAGCCTAACCTCGGCGAAGGAGTGACGAGGCTAGGACACGACAAATAACAAATACCTGTGAAGTTAAATAATATATAGCTGGAATAATAACAGGAAGTAAACAATTAAGTACAAAACGGGGAAAACCTAGCAGGGAGAAAGGGGTAGCAACTACTAAAAAGACGGGACAAGACACAATTGAAATAATTAAATAGCAGCAAGAATTAACAACTCTGAACAAATAAGTAAACCGAAACGGCACGACATGTCCCCTCGTGCTAAAATGTCATAACACGCGGCACAGAATGTCACCTCGTGCATAAATATCAGTAACACTACACGGAATGTCCCCTTGTGCATAAATAAACAACGTTACGGCACGGAATGTCCCCTCGTGCATAAATAAACGACAACATGGCACAGAATGTCCCCTCGTACATAAATATCAACAACACGGCACGAAATGTCCCCTCGTGCAATAATATCAACAACGCGGCACGGAATGTCCCCTCGTGCATAAATATCAACAACACGGCACGAAATGTCCCCTCGTGCAATAATATCAACAACGCGGCACGGAATGTCCCCTCGTGCATAAATATCAACAACACAGCACGGAATGTCCCCTCATACATAAATAAGCATAAAACAACAATTGACAGGAAAATCAACAATAAGAAACATTAAACACACAGGAATAATCAACAAGAGTAATACCGTCCCGACAAGGGACCCAGCTATAACCAAACCTACACAGATATATAACTTACCAACAAATTCCTCAGCCGAACAATTACTCAATAGAACTCACAACTGAGAATTTCTATCAAATGAATAACTACTAAATGATATCAAATCCATAACCACAGTAAACTTCAATGAAATCACATAATTACTCATATTCGACTCACGGGCATGCTTGACCACAACATATAGGTACGCGTCACCTAACTTATACATTAGACATGGAATAAACACGTAGAAAATAAGACTCAACACCTATTCCCTCTAGCTAAGGTTAGGCCAAACACTTACCTCGACTTCCACGATCAAATCAAGCCTCTAGCACCGCTTTTCCTTTTAAACCCGACTCCAAATCAATCGTATCTAGACATAATCGACTCAATAACATCAATAAATGCTAAACAATTCAATTCCAATGCTTAATTATAGATTTCCCAACATTCTTCCTAAAAACCCAAAATTTGACCCCGGGCCTGCTTGTTCCAAACACGAGGTTCAGACCAAAACCCGATCATCCATTCACCCACGAGCCCGAATATATAATTTGTTTTGAAATCCGACCCCACAACGAGGTCAAATTCCCAAATAATCAAAAAGCCCTAACTCTACCCAAATCCCCAAATTTCTACCATGAAAATCCTAGGATTCTTGATGATAATTGATGAAAAACATTAGAAAGTTGAAGGAAATCAGTTAGTCAACACTTACCTAAGAATTGGGAAGAACATCTCTTGAGAAAATCGCCCTAGGTCCTCTATTTTTTATGAAAAAATGGAAGAAGAAACGTCTGAAGTTTTGTTTCTTTTAAAACATCACTGCTCGACTTTCGCACATGCGGTGCTTGGGTCGCACATGCGCTATCGCAGGTGCGAGAAAGGAATCGCACATGCGAAGATGGACAGGCCCATAGGGGGGTCGCACCTGCGGAAGGTTATCCGCTCCTGCGGAACCAATTTACGGAGAAGGGTACGCACCTGCGAGAGGGACCGCACCTGCGGTCTCGCACCTGCGGCCCTAGGCTCGCAGGTACGGGCACACTAGAACTGCTGCACCAGCAGTGTTTTTTTAACTTCAAACACCCCAAAAACATACCCGAAACACACCCGAGCCTTCGGGGCTCCAAACCAAATATGCACACAACCTCAAAACATCCTACGGACTTACTCGTGCGATCAAATCGCCAAAACAACATCTCAAACATTGAATTAAACCCCAAAATCAATGAAATTTCTCAAAACTTCTTTAAGCATCCAATTTTGCATTTAAGGTCCGAATCACGTCAAATGGATTTCGTTTCTTACCAAACTTTACAGACAACACATATAAACCATATCGAACCTATAGTGGGATCCTGAACCATAATACGGGCCCGATACCACAGGTCTCACATAGAATTTTATTTTCAAAATCTCTTATATTTTTTAGAAAATAATATTTTTGTAAAATTTATTTCTTGGACTTGGGACCTCGGAATTCGATTCCGGGCATACGCCCAAGTCCCATATTTCGAGTCCGGGTTCGTTTACCAAAAATGTTGGCCAAAGTCAACCTTATTCAAATTTCAATACAAAAAATATCATTTTTATCAGTTTTCACACCAAGGCTTCTCGGCTACACGCCCACCCGGGCTGCGCACGGAAATCGAGGTGAGATAGAAGGAGGTTTTCGTGACCTCGGAATACAGATATAGCTAGAAATAAACTGGATGACCTTTTGGGTCATCACAATCTCCACCTCTAACATAAACGTTCGTCCTCGAACGGACATAGAAAGGTACTTGAATCGGGAAAAGGATGGGGATATCGGCTCCGCATATCAGACTCGGACTCCCAAGTAGCTGCCTAAGCACGCTGACCTTTCCACTGAACACGGACCGAAGGATAACTCTTCGATCTCAACTGACAAATCTGTCGGGCTAATATAGCTATCGGCTCCTCCTCATAAGTCAAATCCTTGTCCAACTGGACACTGCTGAAGTCTAGCACATGATATGGATCGGCAATATACTTCCGAAGCATAGATACATGAAACACCGGATTCACGGCTGATAAACTTGGTGGCAAAGCAAGTCTGTAGGCCACCTCTCCTACCTTATCAAGAATCTCAAATGGACCAATGTACCTAGGGATCAACTTGCCCTTCTTTCCGAACCTCATCACACCCTTCATGGGCGACACTCGAAGAAATACCCGGTCACCAACCATGAATGCCAAATCACGAACTCTACAGTTTGTACAACTCGTCTGCCTGGACTGAGCTGTACGAAGTCTATCCTGAATGATATTCACCTTGTCCAAGGCATCCTGGACTAATTCTGAACCCAACAATCTAGCCTCTCCCGGCTCGAACCACCCAACTGGTGACCGACACCGCCTACCATAAAATGTCTCATACAGAGCAATCTGAATGCTCGACTGGTAGCTGTTGTTGTAGGCAAACTCAGCTAAAGGCAAAAACTGGTCCCATGAACCTCCAAAGTCAATGAAACATTCCTGCAACATATCCTCCAAGACCTGAATAGTGCGCTCGGACTACCCGTCCATCTGAGGATGGAACACTGTGCTCAACTCAACCCGTGTGCCCAAATCACGCTGAAATACCCTCCAGAATTGGGAGGTAAACTGAGTACCTCGGTTAGAAATAATGGACACGGGCACACCATGCAGGCGAACAATCTCCCTGATGTAGATCTTTGCCAACTTCTCCGAAGAATACGAAACTGATACAGGAAAGAAGTGTGTTGACTTGGTCAGACTATCCACGATGACCCACTCCGCGTCCAACATCCTCTGAGTCTATGGGAGCCCAACTACGAAATCCATGGTAATACGCTCTCACTTCCACTCAGGAAGCTCAATCTGCTGCATCAAACCACTGGGTCTCTGGTGTTCGTACTTAACCTGCTGACAGTTCAAGCACCAAGCTACATATGCCACAATATCTTTCTTCATCCTCCGCCACTAATAATGCTGCCGCAAATCCTAGTACATCTTTGCGGCGCCCGGATGAATGGAATACCTGGAACTATGGGCCTCCTGCAATATCATCTCACGAATACCATCGACATCAGGCCCACAAATACGGCCATGCATCCTCAAGAATCCATCATCATCAACTGCAACCTGCTTGGCACTTCCGTGCCGGACCGTATCTCTAAGAACACATAAATGATGATCATCATACTGTCGGTCTCGAATATGATCAAACAGTGAAGAGCAGGTCACAATATAAGCTAAAACACCGCCAGTCTCTGAAACATCCAATCTCATGAATCGATTGGCCAAGGCTTGGACATCTAAAGCAAGTGGTCGCTCCCCGACCAGTATATAAGATGGGCTACCTATGATGGCTGTCTTCCGGCTCAAAGCATCGGCCACCACATTGGCCTTTCCCGGATGATAAAGAATGGTAATGTCATAATATTTCAACAACTCTAACCATCTTCTCTGCCTCATTTTCAACTCTTTCTGTTTGAACAGATACTGTAAACTCCTATGATCTGTGAACACCTCACAGGACACACCATACATATAATGCCTCCAAATTTGCAGCGCATGTACAATGGCTGCTAACTCTAAATCATGAACTGGATAGTTCTTCTCATGAATCTTTAACTGACGAGAAGCATAGGCTATAACCTTTCCATCATGCATCAACACTTCATCAATTACCACCCGTGAAGCATCACAATACACGGTATATGGCCCGAACCTGTGGGCAAAACTAACATCGGTGCCGTGGTCAAGACTGTCTTGAGCTTCTGAAAGCTCGCCTCACACTCATCAGACCACCTGAATTGGGCACCCTTCTGAGTTAATCTGGTCATTGGGGCTGCAATAGATGAAAAGCCCTCCACAAACCGGCGATAATAACCTGTTAAGCCCAAGAAGCTCCAAATCTCTGTAGCTGAGGTGGGTCTAGGCCAATCTCTGACTGCTGAAATGTTCTTGGAATCCACCTGAATACCCTCTGCCGACACCACATGACCTAGAAATGCAACCGAACTCAACAAGAACTCATACTTCAAAAATTTGGCATACAACTGACTGTCCTTCAGAGTCCAGAGGACGACTCGAAGGTGTTTCTCATGCTCCTCCCGGTTGCGGGAGTATATCAATATATCATCAATGAATACTATAACAAACGAATCCAAATAGGGTATGAACACTCAGTTCATTAAATCCATAAAAGCAGTTGGGGCATTTGTCAACCCAAATGATATCACCAAGAACTCATAATGACCATACCGAGTGCGAAAGGCTGTCTTAGGGACATCGGATGCCGTAATCCTCAACTGATGGTAACCAGATCTCAAATCAATCTTTCTAAACACTGTGGCACCCTGAAGCTGGTCAAACAAATCATCAATCCTCGGCAAAGGATACTTATTATTAATAGTAACCTTGTTCAACTGTTGGTAATCAATGCATATTCTCATTGTGCCATCTTTCTTCTTAACAAACAACACTGGCACACCCAAAGGAGAAACACTAGGCCTAATAAAGCCTTTGGCTAGCAAATCCTGTAAAATATCCTTCAACTCCTTTAACTCTAGCAGGGCCATACGATATGGCGGGGTAGAAATGGGTTGAGTGCCCGGAGCCAAAGCAATGCAAAAGTCAATATCCCTGTCGGGTGGCATACCTGGAAGGTCAGCAGGGAATACCTTTGGAAACTCATGAACAATGGGCACAGACTCCATAGGAGAAACCTCAGCACTAGAATCACGAACATATGCCAAATAGGCCAAACAACCCTTCTCGACCATACGCCGAGCCTTCATATATGAAATAACACCGCCCGAAGAATGACCAGGAGTCCCCCTCCACTCTAATCGGGGTGATCTAGGTAAGGCCAAGGTCACAGTCTTGGCGTGACAGTCCAGAATAGCATGATAGGGAGATAACCAATCCATCCATAAAATGACATCGAAATCAACCATATCAAGAAGTAAAAGATCTACATGAGTCTCCAGACCACCAATAACCACTAAGCAGGAACGGTAGACTCGATCTACCACAATAGAATCACCCACCGGTGTCGACACATATACAGGAGTACTCAGGAAATCACGGGGCATAATCAGACAAGGAGCAAAATATGAGGACACGTAGGAAAATGTAGACCCTGGATCAAACAAAACCAAAGCATCATTGCTGCAAACTGAAACCATACCTGTAATAACTGCATCAGAGGCCTCAGCCTCAGGTCTGGCGGGAATAGCATAGCATCGGGGTTGAGCCCCACCAATCTGAACATCCCTGGGTCGACCTACTGCGGGCTGACCTCTACCCCTCACAGCCTGTCCTCCACCTCTAACTGTCTGGCCTCCACCTCTGACACCTCGGCCTCCACCCCTAGCTGGCTGAGGGGGTGGGGATGCACCTAGCCCGGGGATCATAGCACGGGAACCCTAATACTGAGAACCACCAGAACCTCGGGGGGAAAAACCTGGAAATGTGCCCCATACCACCTCAAGTGTAGCAAGATCTTTGTTGATGCAACTGTTGGCCCTGAAACTGTCCTTGTCGACCAGAATAACCACCCTGGAAGCTCTGAAGCGGAGGTGCACTGATAGGAGATGATGGTGCACTGCGGGATACCTGAAGTGCCAACTGAAATGGTCTAGGAGGATGACCTCTGCCAAAGGAATCTCTGCCTCCAGATGAGGCACCACTAAATCGGCCAAAATGACTAGACCTCTTGTCAGACCCCTGACCACTGCCCTGTGATAAGACCATCTCAATACGCCTGGCCACATTGGTCGCCTCTTGGAAGGAAATATCAGTACCTGTCTCTCTGGCCATCTGAAGTATAATAGGCTGAGCTAGCCCCTCAATGAACCTCCTCCCCCTCTCTCGATCTGTGGGGAGTATCATGATAGCATGTCGGGCCAAAGTGATAAATCGGGTCTCATACTGGGTGACTGTCATAGAGCCCTGCTGGAGACGCTCAAACTGCCTCTGAAGATCTTCTCTATGGGTAACTGGTAGAAACTTCTCCAAGAACAACTCGGAGAACTGAGCCCATGACAACGGCGAAGATCCAACTGGCCTAGTCAAGCAAAAATCCCTCCACCAAGTCTTGGCGGTACCAGAAAGACGGAATGTAGCAAAATCGACCCCAGTGGTCTCCACAATCCCCATGTTCCGAAGAACCTCATAGAAACTGTCTAAGAAATCCTGGGGGTCCTCTAATAGTGCACTAGTGAAAGTAGTAGGAAACAACTTGATGAACCGATCCAATCTCCATAAAGTATCAGCAGACATGGCTTCTCCCTCAACTGCCTATGCCACAATACCCGGCTGAGCTACTCCAGATGTATGAGGTGTTGAAGTCTGGAACTGAGTAGCTAACTGCTCTGGTGTGCGGGTGGCAGGAGTCTGGGCCCCTCCCTCAGCCTGAGAGACGGCTGGTGCTGTAGGAAGAAGACCTGCTTGAGCCACGCTCTCCATAAGGCCCACTAAGCGGACCAGAGCGTCCTGAAGTACCGGGGTGGCAATGAACCCCTCTGGGACTTGAGCTGGTCCGACCAGAACCGTCTGAGCAGGAACCTCACCAGCAAAATCAACTTGTGGGTCCTCTACTGGGGTTGCTGCTCCGGGCTGAGCCCTGCCCCTGCCTCGACCTCTAGCACGGCCTCGGCCTCTCGTAGGAGCTGCAACTTGAGGATCGGGCTGCTGGTCGGTAGAGGAGGAAGCACGTGTTCTCGCCATCTACGAAAGAATAGAATATAAACTCAGTTAGCATTTAGAACTCAAATCGCACGACAGAGAAGAAAAGATGTGAAGTTATTCCTAACTTTGCAGCCTTTGGGGGATAAATACAGACGTCTTCGTACCGATCCCTCAGACTCTACATAGCTTGTCTGTGAATTGTGAGACCTAAGCAACCTAGAGCTCTGATACCTACGTATCACGACCCGAATCCCATCGTCGGGACCGTGATGGCGTCTAACGTTGAACCCGCTAGACAAGCCAACGTTCTGGTT
>ML532319.1:2758-29180 GCA_005239535.1 Nicotiana rustica | reverse complement strand
TGTCGGTCTCCAGTTGGATGGTTTGAGCCGGGAGAGGCTAGACTGTTGGGTTCTGAGTTAGTCTAGGATGTCTTGGACAAGGTGAAGATTATTCAGGATAGACTTCATACAGCTCAGTCCAGGCAAAAGAGTTATGCGGATCGCAGAGTTCGAGATTTGACCTTCATGATAGGAGATCAGGTGTTTCTTAGAGTGTCGCTTATGTAGGGTGTGATGAGGTTCGGGAAGAGGGGAAAGTTGAGCCCTAGGTACATTGGTCCATTTGAGATTTTGGACAAGGTAGGAGAGGTGGCCTACAGACTTGCCTTGACACCGCATTTATCAGCCGTACATCCAGTGTTTCATGTATCTATGCTCCAGAGTTATATTACAGATCCATCTCATGTTCTTGACTTCAGCAGTGTAATACCCTTCGCGAACGCAGCCAAGGGCTCGCGAACGCGACCAAGGGCTCGCAAACGCGAAGGGTAAATTATGGTGGCATGGGTTTTACTCTACGCGAACGCGTAGAGGGAGATGCGAACCGCGGAGCACTTAGCAGTGCTTCAACGCGAACGCGTCCCCAGGGGTGCGAACGCGTCCCCAGGAGTGCGAACGCGTAGGCTTAGGGTGAGTTTGGGGGGCAGGGTAGGTTTGTTCTTCGCGAACGCGGAATCCTAGGAAGTTAGACCTTCGCGAACGCGGCCCTGGCTCCACGAATACATAGGTCCCAGCTGCTAACCATTCTCGAACGCGACCAGTGGCCTGCGAACGCGAAGGGAAATTTTTCCCAGTGATTTTAAAATGTCAAAAACAGAAATATTACGGGATTTAACCCACTTCTTCTCAAACCTCTTCTTCCCCACTCCATCTTAGGCGATTCTGAAGATTTCCATCACCATAGCTCCATAGGTAAGTGATCCCAACTCTATTTTCTTCCATTTATCTTCAACAACCACTAGAATCTAGGCCTAAAATCCTAAAATCAAAGTAGAAATTAGGGGTTTTGGGTATAGTTAGGGTTTATGAGATTTCTGGTAATTCAACCTCAATTTGGGGTCAGATTTCAAAACAAATTATATATTTGAACTCGTGGGGGTATGGGTAATCGGGTTTTGGTCCGAGCCTAGTCTTTGGACCAAACGGGCCCGTGGTCGAATTTTGGTATTTTTGGAAGAATGCTAGGAATTATATATTTAGGCTATGGGATTGTATTAATGAGTCATTATTGATGTTAATAAGTTAATTATGTCTAGATATTGTCGTTTCGGAGTTGAATTCAAAAGGAAAGGCAGAATTAGAAGCTTGAATTGCTATTCTTGGACCCGAGGTAAGTGTCTTGCCAAGCTTTAGTGAGGGAATAGGTATTGTATGCTATGTGCTAAATGTTTATCATGTTCAATGCATAGGTGAGGTGACGAGTACCTATAAATTGTGTGTCAAGCATGCCCGTGAGTCCATTGTTTTGACGATATTCAGTGTATTATGAAATTGTCTCTACTTGGAAGTTGATTGATGTTGAAAATCCTTGTTGATGAACTTGCGATGTAATGGTTCTATTGAGGACCCAACTATAAAGGATATACGTGAAAAGGTTGGTTATAGCTGAGACCCTTGTCGGGCAGTTGTTATGATATTGACTGAGATATTCCCCTTATCGGGTGTTTATGATCGGTATTTCCACTATGCTGCATTCCTTGCCATTTGATATTGTCATTTTTATGGTGAGGAAGAGTGTAAAACACGAAGGGTGATGTCATTCCATGATTTACATTGATTACATCATAAAATGCACAGTGAGGAATAGAGTAAAAA
Source organism: Nicotiana rustica (assembly GCA_005239535.1). Classification (NCBI taxonomy): domain Eukaryota; kingdom Viridiplantae; phylum Streptophyta; class Magnoliopsida; order Solanales; family Solanaceae; genus Nicotiana; species Nicotiana rustica. The sequence continues at coordinate 27,386 of ML532319.1, read as the reverse complement.
CACGAAGGTTGATGTCGTGCCATGATTCACATTGATTAAAAGCACGAATGTTGATGTCGTGTCATGATTCATATTGCCTCACATTATACATTGCATTGTGAGGAAGAGAGTAAAAGCACGAAGGGTGATGCCGTGCCATGACTTATATTATCTTATATCATACATCGCATTGTGAGAAAGAGAGTAAAAGCACGAAGGGTGATGACGTGCCATTACAAACATTGCTCGTATTTATACGTGTTACATTAGCATTCTTGTTAATTTGCTCTTTTTATCTCTCCTATGTGTTAATTAATTGTTCTTATTTCTCACTTGTCATCCCCATTAACTGCTCCCGTATTCCATGCTTATCTGTCTATTCCTGCGTTTGTATGTGATATATCTTGTAGAACTGTATAGGTAGATTATCGTTGTCAAGTCTATCCTCGTCACTACTTCGGCCGAGGTTAGGTTCGGAACATACTCAGTACATGGGGTTGGTTGTACTGATGCTACACCTGCACTTCTTTATGTTGTGCAGATCCTGCAGCCGTACCCAGTGGACACCGTTAGAGGGAGTATCCTTCAATCCACCCCGGAGATCTCAAGGTAGACCCGCAGACGTTCGTGGGCCTTGGCGTCTCCTCTATCCCTATTTTTCCTATCATGTCTTGCTTATCTCCTAGTTTCTGAGACAGTTCATGTATTATTTTCTTCAGACTTTGTATTTAGCACTCTTATAGATAGTTCGTGATTTTGTGACTCCAGGTTCTGGGAGTGTTGCAACGGATTGTATTTTGTTATAACCACTTAGTCTTGAAATCTATCTACTTTTGTTATTAAAAATTATAAATTGTTTCTAGTTAATTCTTTTAAATTCCGCATTATTATTTTAGTATTGTGTTACCCGTTGGCTTGTCTAGCGGGTTCAACGCTAGACGAAGTCACGGCCTTCAGGTGGGATTTCGGGTTGTGACAGGTAAATAAGCAGGAGTCTAATTAAATAAATAATCGTGAAGAATCAGTAAACATTACGGCCAATTAAATAAGGTAAGAAGACCAATTAAAGTCATAAACTAGGGAAATAAATCAGGGATTATGCACAGAGCGAATCAGTAAATCAAAATTCAAAGTAATACTGATTTATGGGGAGGAAGATATCAGTTTCCACAAATAGACAAATAGGCTAAATAAAACTTCATAAACACATAGAAATTAGCCGAAAAAATTGACTCAAAAACCATAATAGAGATGAACTAGGGTAAAAATCACAAGACACTGAATTATACTAAGGGGAAATAGTGTATGTCAAAACACATTGTGAAACAATGTGATGGGTAACATGGAAAAACTCTGTATCGAAGCAAGACATTAAAAATTAGGGTTTTCACATAAATCGATTAGGGTCCAGACAGTCTTAGCATAAATCAGTCAATAACACTTAAGAACAATCGATTGGACGTTTAAAATTAGAAGGACCTTTAAGAAGATTACTATATAGTAAGCCCTAGTTTAGGAAAATGGGAAATCAGTTAAAAACCAGCAAACTTTCAAGGAAAACATGTGAGATATGTTCGATTCGTCTAAGATCTATAAAGATCTGAGAAGATCAAAGATAAAATTAGGGTTTTTTTAGAAAGTACAACAGAGACGATACCATAGGCTTAGAAAACCACAGATTTGTAACAAAAATAAGAAGATTCTTACTCAAGGTCGATCGAATAGCCTGAAATAAGCAAGAAATCCAAAGGTTCACAACAGATCTGCCTAGGTCCTTTGAAATCTCCTCAAGGATCTAGGAGACGAAGATACTATCATAGTACATAGGAGGCCGTCAGAGGCTGGAGGTGATAAAGAATAACCATGGAACGACAATGTAAGCCGGTGATGGCGGGGAAATTAGGGTTTTACTAGAGAACATTTTGAGAGAGAAAGAGGAAGGGTGACAGGGGGAGGAAGGGGTGAAATGATTAGGGTTAGAGGGTGTAGATTAGTTTAATTATGGTAAGAATTATACTGACCATTGATCAAAAGTGATCAACGGCCAGGATTGGCTAAGGGAGTTGGGTCGGGCACCCTAATATTGGGCTTAAGGTCTTTTGGGCTGACTTATAAGGGTATTGGGCTGGTTAATTTAGGCTAAAAGTGAAAATACAAGGGGGTGTTTATTAAATACCCAAAACAATTGATTAAAATTAACTTGTAAAATAATTAACTAATTAAAAATGATTTCCATGCATAGAAATATTTTAAAAATAGTTATTTAGTGTTTTAGAAATACAATGGACTAATTTATGGAAAAATAACATAATAATGTATGCGTGGGCTATAATTGCAAAGTTATTGTAGTTATAGCCAAAAGATATCAATTTGGCTATTTATGAAATGATTTGAACTTAATAGGACCATAAATAGTAGTATTAAATCAAGAAATGTTCTAAATTCATTTGTGATGCAGTTTTATAATTATTCATATGAAATATTATGCTAGGGCAAATTAATTTTAAAATGTAAAAATTACGAAATAATGCCAATTGATGTTAATGCATGATTTTGAAGACATATACGTATTTTAAAAATAAGTTTAGGAAAAATTGGATATCAACAGTATGTAGGGAGACTTTCTTTCTTGGCATGAGTTAGTGTAAGTTTCTCCTTCCTTCTAAATGATTCCTGCACTAAAAGGTTTGGTAGTTCTACGCCCCTCTAAATGTTGTTGTTCGATCCTTGTACATTCTTGCTGGTATCGTTTTTGGTAAAGTCTAAAATGTTCAAGTTGGTATCTTGAGGTAAGAGTGCTTGATTCATGCTGGGTCTAAAGTTGACATCCGTTGAAATTGACATTTCATTGATATATATATATATATATATATATATATATATATATATATATATGGAGACTTTATTGGTTGGCATGAGTTAGTGTCAGTTTGTCGTTCCTTCTAAAAGATTCCTGCACTGTAGGTTTTGTAGTTCTACGCCCCTCTAAATGTTGTTGTTCGATCCTTGTACATTCTTGCTGGTATCGTTTTTGGTAAAGTCTAAAATGTTCAAGTTGGTATCTTGAGGTAAGAGTGCTTGATTCATGCTGGGTCTAAAGTTGACATCCGTTGAAATTGACATTTCATTGATATATATATATATATGGAGACTTTATTGGTTGGCATGAGTTAGTGTCAGTTTGTCGTTCCTTCTAAAAGATTCCTGCACTGTAGGTTTTGTAGTTCTACGCCCCTCTAAATGTTGTTGTTCGATCCTTGTACATTCTTGCTGGTATCGTTTTTGGTAAAGTCTAAAATGTTCAAGTTGGTATCTTGAGGTAAGAGTGCTTGATTCATGCTGGGTCTAAAGTTGACATCCGTTGAAATTGACATTTCATTGATATATATATATATATGGAGACTTTATTGGTTGGCATGAGTTAGTGTCAGTTTGTCGTTCCTTCTAAAAGATTCCTGCACTGTAGGTTTTGTAGTTCTACGCCCCTCTAAATGTTGTTGTTCGATCCTTGTACATTCTTGCTGGTATCGTTTTTGGTAAAGTCTAAAATGTTCAAGTTGGTATCTTGAGGTAAGAGTGCTTGATTCATGCTGGGTCTAAAGTTGACATCCGTTGAAATTGACATTTCATTGATATATATATATATATATATATATATATATATATATATATATATGGAGACTTTATTTGTTGGCATGAGTTAGTGTAAGTTTCTCGTTCCTTCTAAAAGATTCCTGCACTGTAGGTTTGGTAGTTCTACGCCCCTCTAAATGTTGTTGTTCAATCCTTGTACATTTTGCCGGTAGCATTTCTGGTAACGTCCAAAATGTTCCAGTTGGTATCCTGAGGTCAGAGTGCTTGATTCATGTTGGGTCTAAGGTTGAATGACATTTCATTGCACTTATATATATATATATATATATACACACACACACACACACACATATACATACATGTCTATTAAATTTTACCAAGACGCGCTATAGTCGGTCGGGTACGACACCTATTGTGCAACCAGTGATCAGATGGGTACGACAAAAAATATATGAATCACGATCGAGCCATCACATGGCTGGGTACGATCGAGATCTCCATGAGGCCGGGTACAGAATGTTGGGTTATAAGACATTACCGAGCCCTCTTATGTTTGAGTGCGACCGAGCCCTTGTGTGGTCGAGTACGATTATGTGTGAAATGAGGTATCGAGACATTCTACGATCCGGTACGACTTAATCCTCAATGAAGTCGGGTATGGAGTGATAAAATGTTCCCTAAATAATGGTGAAGATACGTATAAAAATATATAGTATGAACTAATGCACGGACCCAATGAGTGTCTTGGTTTCACAAAATTTTTCATACACATATGATTCATGGTTCATAGTCTTCACAGTTTGGTCCCGGTGGCTTGTCCTTAGTGTCCACGATGAAATTATGAACTCATATCTCTTATGCTATGACTTTGATTTACTTGTTTTTCTTAGACTTACATACTCATTACATTATCTGTACTGATGCCACTTTCATTTGGGCATTGTATTCATGCCCACAGGCGCAGATAGACCCGGTGACATCCCTCCCCAGTAAGGTGTTACTCCAGTTGATAGGTCATTGCTCTCTACTCCTGCAGAGTAGTTGTTTTGATGTTGATAGGTACTTAAGCAACTGTCATAAATGTTTTGGGTACGGTGAGACTGTAATGACCCGATCGGTCATTTTCTGTTCTAGCACCCCGTGCCCCTGAATGAGACTTCTCATAGTTGCTTTTACTGATTTATAACTTGCGGGGATGGTTGATTCGTGGTTTGGAGGAGTTTGGAGTGGTATAGGAACACTTAGTTCCTTAAGGTTGTCCTTAAAGGCCAAGTTTGACTTCGTCAACCTTTTTAGTAAACGACCTCAGAATCTATATTTGAAGGTTCCGGTAGGTTCGTATGATGATTTCAAACTTGGGCGTATGTTCGGAATGGGTTTTGGATGACCCGGAATCGTTTCAGCACCAAATAGTGAAATATGATTCCTTAAGTTCAAAAATCGAGGTTTGGAACGTGTTTTTATGTTATTGAGGTCCAAACAGAATTCTGAGATCGGGGATAGTTCTGTTATGTCATTTATGATTTGCTCGTAAAATTTGGTGTCATTCCGAGTAGTATAGGTATGTTTCGGCATGTTGAAAGAGAATTCAAGAACTTAAAGTTCTTAAGTTTGATCCAATAGGTTTTGGGGTATGTTTCTTAGATTTAGCGTTGTTTCGGATGTTCCAAAGGCTCGAGCGAGTCCGTATTATGATTTGGGACTTGTTTGTATATTTGGACGGTGTCTCGGGTGGGCCCGGATGCTATTCAGACATCGCATAAGGCAAAAACCAGCCTTAGAAAATTGCTGGTGCACCAGATCTGCTGCGACCGCACCTGCAGAGGACTAGCCGCAGGTGCGGGACCGCTTCTGCGGTCCCAGCCTTGTAGGTGATACCTTAGAGGGAGTTGCCCAATTCTGTAAGTGGGGGCCCATTTCCACAGACGCGGAGCCGCAGGTGCGGACTCCGTTCCGTAGGTGCGAAGCCTGGCTCCTTTCCCATTTTCCGCATGTGCGAAATGTTTCTCGCATATGCGAGACCGCAGGTGCGTTTCTCGAGCCGCATGTGCGAAAACCCTGAAGGTAGTGAGGTAGTTTTAATATGGGACATAGTAATCTTTGAGCCTTTTTCTTTCATCTTAGGCGAATTGGAGAGCCTGTAAAGGAGAGATTTGACCTAACAACTGTAAGGTAAGTAATTCCTACCATAAAGTGAGTTTAATACTTGAATTATTGGGTAGATTAACACACAAAATTAGTAGAAATCATGGGTTTAGAGTGAAACCTAGGTTTTTGATAAAAATGAGAAATTACCAAGGAATTTGTTATGAAATCATGCAAAAACTATATAATATTGAACCTTACGTTATGGGTGATTATTTCCCTTGAAAATTTCCGGAATCCGAGCATGTGGGCCGGGGAGTGTATTTTGGGATTTTGAAAATTAGGTTGAGATGACCATTCAAATAGGAAAATTATGGACGTTTGAGCATAGATTGATTTATTTATATAAAGTTTGGATAGTTTCGAGTTCTTGGGCGACCAATTCGGAGATTCGAGCACATTCTTGACCCGAGAAGAAGGCTTGAAACTAAGTAAGTCTCCTTTCTAAACTTGTAAGAGGGAATTGTCCCCATAGGTGAAGTAATTAACTGTGTGTCATTATTTGTGGGGGCTACGTACATACGAGGTGATGAGAGTCCGTGCGTAGTGACTATTCCTATTATGTACGGGTAGTTAGGTTCACATCATGCCTTGTGAATTCCATAATTGAACTATATGCCTTGTAATTTCTTCGTACGCAAGCTTGTTTTCATGAGATCCTAAGACTTTGTTTTTTCAGACAAATTATTATTTTGGAAAAGAATTTAAAGAAAAATGTTGTGTTTATGTGTGACCGCTTCGCAATATATATATATATATATATATATATATATATATATATATATATATATATATATATATATATATATATATATATATATATATATATATTCCACCACTCTCATGGGAGCGGCCGTACGCCACGGCAGGTTAATAGATGCATCTATGGTTCACGCCATTCGACCCTTCGGTAGTGCACATTTACCATTATGTTGGCCTAGACCATACCTTCTGATACATTGTGGCTACCCGTTTGATATTATTCATGACTTAAAATTTTTTAGATGTTTTGAAAGGATGAATTCGTAATTTGTATGTTGGAGTTTCGCCCCATAAATAGGTTTTGTAAGTATGCTTGATATTTATTGTCCTATTATCCATGTGTACTTGTTATCCTCTTTAATTTATACACCTAAATATACTGTTTGGACCCTAGTAAGTGTCAAGTTGACCTCTCGCCACTACTTCTTTGAGATTAGACTGGACCCTTACTAGGTACATATTATTTATGTACTCATGCTATGCTCTGTACTTAATTGTACAGGTCCTGAGGCAGGTGCATCTTTGAATTCATCCAGAGCTTGTTCCTAATTTATACCTGGTTGAGGCTTCACGGTGAGTTGCTTCCCTGACAACTTTCAGCAGCACTTTGGAGCTTTTTCTTTTGCTATTTCTGTCTATATTTTTCTCAGACAGTAGGACAGACTTTTATTCCTTTTGATTTTACTCTACTAGATGCCTGTAGAATTGTGACACTAGATCCTGGCACACACGTTAGTAGACATAATTTATGGGATGTAAAAATTAAATTATGACTTTTATGGCTATTTCTGCTTAAGATTGCCTAAGTTATTCGTTTTTACCTAATGTCTTAAATCTAAATCAAGTAAGTGTTGGAAATATTTTGGTAAATTAAATGAAACTCACTAGTAGATTGAAGTTGGCTTGCCTGACTACGGTGTTGGGTGCCATCGCGACCTGTGTTAGGATTCGGGTCATGACAACATGGTATCAGAGCCCTAGGTTCACGGAGGTTTCACAAGTTACGGGCAAACCCAATATAGTCTTGCGGATCGGTACAGAGACATTTGTATTTATCTTCGGGAGGCTATAGGGTGTTAGGAAATCTCTCTTTATTCATATTCTATTGTGCAGTTGGTGGTATACTAATCCTCACCCTTCTATTCTCTCACAGATGGTGAGGATGCGCAGCTGACGTTCTGGACCTGGGATGGGCCGCTACCTCTATCGTCACAGGCCGTGGCAGAGGTTGGGGGAGGGAACCAGCCTGAGGTAGGGGACTCGGGTGTCCCAGAGCTGTTCCAGTTGCACCGCAAGCGGATCCAGCAGAGGATCCCATTACTGAGGAGCAGGGCAGGGTGCTCGCAACAGATCTTGCCCCGTTGGACTTCATGATGGCGCCGGTATTTCAGGAGGTCATGGGCCGTATGATGCGGATCATGGACACCATGACTCATGCTGGTTTATTTCTAGCGGACCCGGCCACGTCTCAGGCGGGAGGGGGAGCACACACACCTAGTGCCAAGGCTGCAGGACATGCGGCAGGAGTATATAAGAACCCGGGAACACTGCCCGTGGGTGGGGTCCAGCTAGTAGTAGTAGTAGTACCTGAGCCCAGAGTAGCTGCGGACGCCGATCCGCAGAAGCTATTAGATAGATGGATCAGAGTACACCACCCTGTCTTCGGAGGCTACTGTCATGAGGAAGCCCAGGACTTTATTGATAGGTGCAGGGAAAGACTGAACAACATGAGGATACTGGAGTCCCATAGTGTTGACTTTACTACTTTCCAGATTGAGGGCAGGGCCCGCAGATGGTGGAAGTCCTACATTTTTGGCAGACCGGCAGATTCTCCTCCCATCACTTAGGAGCAGTTCACTCAGCTATTCCTGGACAGGTATATTCCACCCTGTGAGAGGGAAGAGCTATGATATCAGTTTGAGCAGGCAGAGCAGGGTCATATGTCAGTGATCGACTACGAGGCTAGGTTTTCTGAGTTGTCTCGTCATGCACTTATGATACTTCCTACCGACGCCGAGAGAATGCAGATATTTGTAGCTGGGTTTAACTTAGGTATTAGGGCCAACCGCTTGTGGTAGAGATTGCTCGTAGGATTGAGGGTTATCGGTCGAGGAGCAAAGAGCAGGGGTAGCAGTATAAGAGAGCTAGATTTTCTAGGGATTTCAGAGGTACTCCAGCCAGGGGCAGAGGTCAGTTTGGTAGGGTCCAACCTAGTAGGCCCCCATATTTAGCACCCCCACCACCTTTCGAGGCACTCCGACGAGGTCTTATTTCAGCGCTATGACGGAGAGTTCTTATCTCCCTCCAGCTATTCAGGGTTCCTCCGACGGGTATTCTAGTCACCAGGGGTCTCTCAGTCATTATTTAAGTGCTCTGCCAGATGGTTTGTGATGCCTCCAGCTATCCAGGGTTCTTCTTATTCTTGGCAACAAGCTATGGTGCCGAGAGGTTGTTATGAGTGTGGGGATCTAGGTCATATGAACAGGTTTTGTCCCAAGATTCGGGGCAAGGCAGTGCATCAGAGTCACCGGCCTATGATTTCAGCATCGGCAGTCCGCCCACCCAGGGGTGGAGGACAGGCTGGTAGGGGTCGTTTTAGAGGTGGAGGCTAGGCAGGGGGAGCCTAGTCAGCCCCTGTCCATCCGGGTGGAGGCTAGTCATCCAGTGCTCCGGCTAGATTCTATGCTTTCCCGGCCATACTAGATGCAATGGCCTCAGACGTCGTGATCACAGGTATTATTTCAGTATGCGGTAGAGATGCCTCGGTATATTTGATCCAGGATCCACTTATTCATATGTATCAGCCTTGTTTGCTTATTTCCTAGATATTCCTCACGAGTCCTTGGGTACTCGTGTTCATGTGTCCACTCCGGAGGGCGATTCTCTGGTTGTGGACCGGATTTATCGATCATGTGTGGTTACCTTCTGTGGATTCGAGACTAGAGAGGACCTCCTGTTACTTGATATGGTTGATTTTGAGGTCATCTCGGGCATGGATTGGCTATCTCCTTATCATGCCATCCTAGATTGCCATGTCAAGACTGTTACTCTAGCCATGCTTGAGTTGTCGAGATTGGAGTGGAGATGTTCCTTAGTTAGTGCAAATAGTCGGGTTGTCTCTTTTATAAAGGCTCGACGTATGATCGAGAAGGGTTGTTTGGCTTATCTTGCTTATATGCCGGACACCACCGCCTAGTCCCGACGATTGATTCAGTGCCGATAGTTCGAGAGTTTGCCGATGTGTTCCCTTCAGATCTTCAAGGCATGCCACCGGATCGTGACATTGATTTCTGTATTGCCTTAGCTCCAGGCACCCAGCCTATATCTATTCCTCCCTACCGTATTGTTACGCCCCGCAATATTACGTCGATGATGTTACCCTTTGCAGTATTAAAATACGACGATGTTGCACCTTGTAGTATTGTACGTTGAATTTATCGTTAGGTAATTGACATCAGTCCAAGGAAAAGATTATTTGAAGATTATAAGTATTATTCTATTCAAACAAGTGATGAGTAAATTTGTGAAGGTGAGAGGGTAAGAAAATCGAAGGAAGCGAATTTCGTCGAAATTTGGCATGTTGGGATAAAATACGGGCCAAGCGTTAATACCCGATATTTATGGACTAGTACCATATAAGGTACCCCATGGACATGATATTAAGGTGTATAAGGTATGTGAAAAGTGAGTAATATTTAAAGTAAATTGAGATAATTCCTAATTATGTGGATAATTGGGTAATTATTGGTTAATGGTGAATTAACAAATTAATTAAGGAATTAAGTGGTTAATGTTGGATAAGCCCAAACTTTCCCCACGTGTCAGCAACACATGAGTCTTGAGTGACTCTTGAATTCAAATTTGCAAGATGTCACAATTAAGAGGGGTTGGTGCCTAATCATTACTTTATACTACACTGTATCCATAATTTCAAGCTCTTGAATTGTATAGCTCTGACATTTCACGTCAAGAAAATCCCAAAGCTCTTGAATTTTATAGCTTTAACACTTTCACGTCAAAAAGCTTTAGCAAATTTCATGAATTTCAATAGCAACGTATTGCTTCAAAACATTTCGTACTGAGACCATTTTTACTATAAAGCATGAAATTTGCAATTATAACGGAGTACGGTGCAAATTCGTTTCCAAGAATATCATACGGATTTTCACCTATTCTAGTTATGTTAAGGATATCCCTTCTTTCTTCTGGCATAGTCCAAATTATACTGAAGAAACGAGCAAATACATAGTTTCTAGAAATTACTCTATTCATAGAAATAATATGGGTGTCTATATTCTTGATTCCCATGAGAATTATTATTATTTTCTGTTCATGGGTCTCAGCATAATACGCAGTTGGAAAAGTTTATCCGGAAGGAATATTGAGATTATTACGTACTTTTCATGCATTTTATACATGTGCATTGACCCATTACCAGATGGCGTTATATACGAGTATATATGTAAATATATGTATATGGGATATGGGAAAAGGTTACGGCGTTATATACGCACCACCACCTGATCAGCTGGTATATGATGATGATGTTGCCCACAATGGCTGAAATATGATTCAAACGGCGTTATATATGCGTATATATGTATGTATATATATATATATGATTCAAACGACGTTATATACACGTATATTTGTATTTATATATATATGAGATATGGGAAATATTATGGCGTTATACACGCACCACCACCTGATCAGCTGGTATAAGATGATGATTTTGCCCACATTGGCCGATATGATATGATGGGATACCCTCAGAGGCTGATGATGTTATGAAACATATACCTATGCACGACATGACATTCATACGCATATGCATGATGCTAAAAGTGATTTATTATTTACAGAATTATCCAGACATACTGGTTGAGTTAATTACTCTTTCATGTCTCTTATGTATTTATTTATGTGCCTTACATACTCGGTACATTATTCGTACTGACGTCCCTTTTGCCTGGGGACGCTGCATTTCATGCCCGCAAGTCCTGATAGACAGGTCGAGAGCCCTCCAAGTAGGCTATCAGCTCAGCGAAAGATATTGGTGCGCTCCATTTGCTTCGGAGTTGCTCGTTGGTTAGTATGATTTAGACACGTGTTGTTTGGTAAGGCAGGACTCTGTCCCAAACTTTATGACATTTATGTACTCTTAGAGGCTTGTAGACATATGTCATGTATATAAAGGATTGTACGGCCTGGTCGGCCTATGTTTTGGGTTTATAAAGGATTATGTTGGCCTATTAGGCCCGTATGTCATGTGTATGTAATGATGTAATAAGAAAGATACGTTACATTGGTACTCGGTTGGGTAAGGTACCAGGTGCCTGTCGCGGCCTATCGGTTTGGGTCGTGACACGTATGGTTCCGAAAGAATGAAGGAATTGAAGGAACAACTTGAGGAGTTGCTAGCTAAGGGGTTTATCAGACTGAGTTTATCAGCTTGGGGTGCTCCAGTGTTATTTGTGAAGAAGAAGGATGGGACTATGCAGATATGTATTGACTACTGCCAGTTGAACAAAGTCACCATCAAGAATATGTACCCGTTGCCGCGCATCGATGATTTGTTTGTCCAGTTGTAGGGTGCTCAGGTGTTTTCTAAGATTAATTTGAGATCGGGGTACCATCAGCTGAAGATTCGAGACTCGTTTGTTCCGAAGACTTCCTTCCAAATGAGATAGTCATTATGAGTTCCTGGTGATGTCCTTTGGCTTGACTAATGCCCCAGCAACATTTATAGATTTGATGAACAGGGTGTTCAGGCCCTACATTGATTCTTTTGTCATTGTTTTTATTGATGTCATTTTAATTTATTCACGTAGCCTGGGGGAGCACGAGCATCATTTGAGAGTTGTGCTTCAGACCTTGTGAGAACAAACGTCGTACGCTAAGTTCTCCATGTGTGAGTTTTGGTTGGATTCTGTGGAATTCTTGGGGAATGTGGTATCTGGAGAGGGTATCAAGGTGGATCCTAACAATATTGAGGCAGTTCAGAGTTGGCCACACCCTACTAGAGCGACAGAGATCAGGAGCTTCTTGGGACTGGCAGGTTATTATTGCTGATTCGTGGAAGGTTTTTCATCCATTACATCTCCTCTGACTAGATTGACCCAGAAGAATGCCCCATTCCGATGGTCCGACGAGTGTGAGGTGAGCTTCCAGAAGCTCAAGACAATATTGACCTCAGCACCAGTTCTAGTGTTGCCTTCCGGTTCTGGGATGTATACAGTTTATTGCGATGCTTAACGCATTGGTTTGGGATTTGTGTTGATGCAGGAGGGGAAAGTTATTACATATGATTCACGGCAGCTGATGGTTCATGAGAAGAATTACCATGTGCACGATTTGGAGGCACTACTTGTATGGGGTGCCTTGTAAAATTTATACAGACCATCACAGTTTGCAGCACTTGTTCAAGTACAGGGATCTTAATTTGAGGCATCGTAGGTGGCTTGAGTTGCTAAAAGATTATGACATCACCATTCTTTATCACCCGGGTAAGGCGAATATGGTTGCAGATGCCTTAAGCAGAACGACGGAGAGCATGGGTAGCTTGGCTTTCATTTCGGCAGTGGATAGACCACTAGCTTTGGACATTCAGTCCTTGGCTAATTGCCTGGAGAGGTTGAACCTTTTAGAGCCCAGCCGAGTTCTTGCACGTGTTGTTGCTCAGTCTTCATTATTGGGGGAGATCAAGGCTCGAAAATATGATGATCCACACTTGGTAGCCCTCTGGGAGACAGTGTTGCAGGGTGGTGTCAAGGAGGTTTCTATTGGCGAGGATGGTGTTATGAGACTTCAGGGTTGCTTATGTGTCCCTAATGATGATGGCCTGAGGGAGAGGATTCTTGAAATGGCTCACAGTTCACGGTATTCTATTCATCCTGGTACTATGAAGATGTATCGTGACTTGAGGCAGCATTACTGGTTGAGGTGGATGATGAAAGACATATTGGAGCATGTGGCTAGATGTCTAAATTGATAGCAGGTTAAGTATGAGCACTAGAGGCTTGGAGGCATACTCCAATAGATGCCTATACCTGAGTGGAAATGGGAGCGCATCACTATAGACTTCGTAGTTGGGCTGCCTCGGACTTTGCGGAAGGTTGATGCGGTTTGGGTCATTGTGGACAGGTTGACCAAGTCGGCACATTTCATACTAGTAGCTACTACTTATACTTCTGAGAGGTTGGCTCAGATCTACATTTGGGAGATAGTTCAGTTGCACGGTGTGCCTGTATCCATTATAATAGATCGAGGTCCTCAGTTCACCTCGCACTTCTGGAGAGCAGTACAGAGTGAGTTAGGGACCCGGGTGGAGCTCAGCACACCATTCCACCCTCAGATCAACGGGCAGTCGAAGTGGACATTTCAGATATTGGAGGACATGCTCAGAGCATGTGTGATTGACTTCGGAGGGCAGTAGGACCAGTTCTTGCCTTTGGCCGTGTTTGCTTATAATAACAATTATCAGTCCAGCATTGATATGGCTCCATTTGAGACCTTGTATGGTCGGCGATGTCGTTCTCCCATCGGGTTGTTTTAGCCTCGCAAGGCTAAATTATAGGGCACCGATCTGGTGAAGGATGCTTTGGAGAAGGTGAAGTTGATTCAGGAGAGACTTCGCACAGCACATCCCAGACAAAAGAGTTATGTGGATCGGAAGGCGCGTGATGTATCATTTATGGAGGGCGAGAAGGTTCTGTTGAAAGTCTCACCGATGAAGGGTATTATGAAGTTCGGAAAGAAGCGCAAGCTGAGCCCAAGTTTTATAGGCCCATTTGAGGTGTTGAGGCGAGTTGGGGAGGTTGCTTACGAGCTTACTTTACCTCCCAAGTTATCAGGAGTTCATCCGGTCTGTCATGTATCCATGCTCAAGAGGTACCACGCCGACTTCTCTCACGTGGTATATTTCAGCACCATTCAGCTAGATGAGAGGTTGGGTTACGAGGAGGATCCAATTGCTATCATTGACAGGCATGATCGCTAGTTGAGGTCCAAGAGGGTTTCCATCGTAAAGGTACAGTGGAGGGGCCGACTTGGGAGTCCGAGGAGGACATGCGGAGAAGATATCCACACTTATTCAGCACTTCACGTAAGATTCTAGACCCGTTCGAGGACGAACCTTTGTTTAAGAGGTGGAGAATATAACGACCCGACCGATCATTTTGTGATCTAGGACCCTGTTCCCCTGAATGAGACTTCCCGTAGTTGCTTTTACTGATTTATAACTTGCGGGGAGGGTTGGTTTGTGGTTTGGAGGAGTTTGGAGTGGTTTAGGAACAGTTAGTTCCTTAAGGTTGGCTTTAAAGGCCAAGTTTGACATCGGTCAACGTTTTTAGTAAACAACCTCAGAATCGAGATTTGACGATTTCGATAGGTTCGTATGATGATTTTAGACTTGGGCGTATGTTCGGAACAAGCTTTGGACGACCCGGGAGTGTTTCGGCGCCAAATAGTGAAATATGATTCCTTAAGCTCAAAACATGAGGTTTGGAATGTGTTTTTATGTTATCGAGGTCCAATAGGAATTTCGAGACCGGGGATAGTTCTGTTATGTCATTTATGACTTGCTCCTAAATTTTGGTGTCATTCCGAGTAGTATAGGTATGTTTCAGCATGTTGAAAGCGAATTCAAGAACTTAAAGTTCTTAAGTTTGATCAAATAGGTTTTGGGGTATGATTATTAGATTTAGCATTGTTCCGGACATTCCGAAGGCTCGAGCGAGTCTGTATCATGATTTAGGACTTGTTGGTATAGTTGGAAGGGGTCTTGGGAGGGCCCGGATGCCATTCATTCATCGCGCAAGGCAAAAACCAGCCTTAGAAAACTGCTGGTGCACCAGATCTGGAGCGACCGCACCTGCAGAGGACTAGCCGCAGGTGCGAGACCGCTTCTGCGGTCCCAACCTTGTAGGTGCGACCTCAGAGGGAGTTGCCCAATTTCGCAAGTGCGGGCCCATTTTCGCAGAAGCGGATCCGCAAGTGCGGACTCTGTTCTGCAGGTGCGAAGCCTGGCCCCTTTCCTATTTTCCGCAGGTGCGAGATATTTCTCGCATGTGCGGTGCTCGAGCTGAAGGTGCGAAAACGGCAGTGAGGTAGTTTTAATACGAGACTTAGTTACCTTTGATCCATTTTCTTTCATCTTGGGAGAATTGGAGAGCTTGCAAAGGAGAGATTTGACCTAGCAACTGTAAGGTAAGTAATTCTACCATAAAGTGAGTTTAATACTTGAATTCTTGGGTAGATTAACACACAAAATTAGTAGAAATCACGGGTTTAGAGTAAAACCTAGGTTTTTGATAAAAATGAGAATTTACCAAGAAATTTGTTATGAAATCATGCAAAAACTATATAATATTAGACCTTAGGTTATGGGTGATTAATTCCATTGAAAACTTCTGGAATCCGAGCATGTGGGCCTGGGGGTGTATTTTGCGATTTTGCAAATTAGGTTGATATGACCATTCAAATAGGATACTTATGGACTTTTGAGCATAGATCGATTTATTTATATGATGTTTGGATAGTTTCGAGTTCTTGGACGACCAATTCGGATATTCGAGCGCATTCTTGACCCGGGAAGTAGGCTCGAAATGAGGTAAGTCTCCTCTCTAACCTTGTAAGAGGAAATTGTCCCCATAGGTGAAGTAATTAATTGTGTGTCATTATTTGTGGGGACTACGTACATACGAGGTGACGAGAGTTCATGCGTAGTGACTATTCTTGTTATGTCTGGCTAGTTAGGTTCACACCATGCCTTGTGAATTCCATAATTGAACTATATGCCTTGTAATATCTTCGTACGCAAGCTTGTTTTCAAGATATCCTAGGACTTGGTATTTTCAGACGAATTATTATTTTGGAAAAGAATTTAAAGAAAAATGTTGTGTTTATGTGTGAGCGCTTAGCAATATATATATTCCGTGAGCGGAGTGATTCTTTCCACCACTCTCATGGGAGTGGGCCGTACGCCACGGCAGGTTAGTTGATGCATCTATGGTTCGCGCCGTTCGACCCATCGGCAGTGCACATTTACCATTATGTTGGCCTAAACCGTACCTTCTGATACATTGTGCGCATGCTACCTGTTTGATATTATTCATGACTTAAAAACTGTTAGATGTTTTGAAAGGATAAATTTGTAATTTGTATGTTGGAGTTTCACCCCGTAAATAGGTTTCGTAAGTATGCTTGATATTTATTGTCCTATTATCCATGTGTACTTGTTATCCTCTTTAATTTATACACATAAATATACTGTTTGGACCCTAGTAAGTGTCAAGTCTACCTCTCGCCACTACTTCTTCGAGATTAGACTGGATACTTACTAGGTATATATTATTTATGTACTCATGCTACGCTCTATACTTAATTGTACATGTCCTGAGGCAGGTGCATCTGGGAATTCATCCGGAGCTAGTTCCAGATTTATACCTGGTTGAGGCTTCACGGTGAGTTGCTTCCCTGATGACTTTCAACAGCACTTTGGAGCTTTTTCTTTTGCTATTTCTGTCTATATTTTTCTCAGACAGTAGGACAAACTTTTATTCCTTTTGATTTTACTCTATTAGATGCCTGTAGACTTCTGACACTAGTTTCTGGCACACACGTTAATAGATATTATTTCTGGGATGTAAATATTAAATTATGACTTTTATGGCTATTTCTTCTTAGGATTGCCTAAGTTATTCATTTTTACCTAATGTCCTAAATCTAAATCAAGTAAGTGTTGGAAATGTTTTGGTAATTTAAATGAAACTCACTAGTAGATTGATGTTGGCTTGCCTGACTACTGTGTTGGGTGCCATCGCGACCTGAGTTAGGATTCGGGTCGTGATAGAGACCCTATCCCGACCAAGTTGTGTAATATTTATATCTCTTTTGTTACTCTTAGAGGCTTGCAAACTAATGTTAATGTTTGTTGTATTTAATGGTCGGGTATGACGATGTTGGTGACAGTGATGATCATGTATAAAATGCCAATGTTTCTTTTACTAATAAGTTATTCACATGTTAATTCTTGTGCTACTACTTGGAGGCCTCAATGGCTCAGTTATATGAATAAAAAGAATGTAAGAACAAACGTTGGTTCGCACGGGCCTTCTAGCATCATGTCCTAGGAAGTGTGCAAGATGTGCTAACAGAGTCTTGTTTATGGGTATGTTGTGGACCATACTTATAAGCAAAAGGCTACGGGATATTTAGGATAAATACCTTTCTTTCTGGTATAGATCGTGCGGCAGAATTGAGTCATAAGTATTTTCTTATGATCCCCCATCTTGTTTATGTTTATAGCAATGCCTACCACTAGATATCAAGAACTTACTGAAGGATTAAATGGAGAAGCAGGAGAAGGTACAAGAAAGGTGTCACCTGCCCGTATGGATCATGGGCATCACAATAAGGCCGGAACTCAGGCTTTGGGGACAACAACACTACCACCACCCTCGACATGGCTTAGAGAAGTTAATGTACCTCTTATCCCTCCACCGGTTTGAGCCTGAGCAGGACCCAAATATGAGAAGTGGAGTGCAGTTGTTAACTCGGTTAGTGGCCTCTCATGCCCAAATTCAAGCCCCTGTCGCTTCAGTCAAAGCAATTTGTACGAGGGTTCGATATTTGATAAATTTGGACCCCCAGTATTCATAGGAACAAATTCAAACGAAGATCCTCATAATTTTTTAGATCAAATGCAGGACCTTACGAGTGATGTATGCCACTAATATTGAGTCCGTAGGACTTACCTCTTACAGGTTGAGGGATATAGCGGTTGTGTGGTATGAGGCTTGGGAATAGTCTAGGGGACCTTTTGCCCCATCAGCGGGATTGACGGAATTTTTTAAGGCATTCTTGCAGTAGTATATGCCCACTGATACATCATTTTGTTGCCAGTTCGGGGCGGCATCTGATAAATGAGTTTACCATAGCTTCCTTGAACCCGATTATGGATATTGCTCGTGTTCGGGCATATACACAATATTAGAATATCACTAGAGGCTATATCAAGTTGCGTGATAACACGAACATGGTCAATCTAAGTGGTCTCGGTCCACGGCAGATACATTAGAGTTTTGAGGCGGGTTTAGGTCACCTTTTGCTCGGCAGTCACCTAACCGGTGGCTAGCATGCCATCACTGTTCCAGGGCCAATTTTGAGAACGGACCAATTATTCCAATCATGGGCGGAATTTTTGAGGGCAGAGTTCACTGAATAGTGGGGATCCTAGCAGGGTGATACCCCTGACGCCATGTTGGAGCCGATGTGGTATGAGTCATTTTGGGCATTGCCGCCAGGGTTTGGACTTGTGTTATGCCTGCGGGAAGCCGAGTCACATCATGCATTTTTTACCAGTAAGAAATGTGCATGGTGTGATACCGCCTACGGAGTCGGTAGTAGCCTCTTCATCGACAGCACATCCTTGTGATCAAGGATACGACCCCCAATGGGAAGAGGCAGAGGTAGAGGCAGAGGTAGAGGTAGAGGTAGAGGTAGAAGTGGAATGTCCATTCCCAGCACAGGTGGGCAACATCAGAGTCACATCTATGACTTATCAAGGCGTCAGGATTTAGAGTCTTCACCAGACGTGGTCATAGGTATACTATCCGTATTTTCCATTAGTGTATATGCTTTGATAGATCCAGGTTCTACCCTATTGTATATTAATCCATTTGTTGCTGGTAATATTGTAAAGTAACCAAATTTCTACGATAACCGTTTGAGGTGTGCACGCTGGTGGGCGAGTCTGTGATAGTTAGGTGAGTGTATCAAGGTTGCGATGTGATGATTTATGATCACCATACCTTGGCCGATTTGAATGAATTAGAAATGGTAGAATTTGATGTTATTATGGGAATGGATTGGCTTGCCTCTTATTATGCCACAGTAGATTGTTAAAAAGAATTTGTTCACTTTATCTTACCGGGACAGCCCATTATTGAGTGGAAAGGCTATGTCTCAGCGCTAAAAGGAAAGTTTATTTCTTACCTTAAAGCCTGAAAGATGATCACAAAATGATGTTTTTATCATTTGGTGCGGGTGCAAGATGAGGTGGCGAACCCTCCTACCCTTCACTCGCTACCGTTCGTAAGTGCATTTCCCAGTTTCTCGCTGATGAGCTCCCGAGTATTCCAGCCGAGAGGAAGATTGAGTTTTCCATTGATGTGCCACCCTATGCGCAACCGATATCTATTGCTTCACACAACATGGCTCTTGTAGAGTTGAAGAAATGAAAATATTAGTTGAAGGACCTTGTTCATAAGGGCTTCATTCGACCTAGCATTTCTTGGTAGGGAGACCAGTGCTATTTGTCCGAAAGAGAGATGGTTCGTTAAGGATGTGTATTTATTATCGACGACTGAAAAAGGTGAATATCAAGAACAAGTATCCGCTTCCAAGGATCGATGATTTGTTTGGTCAATTGCAAGTTGCTAAGTATTTCTAGAAGATCGATCTCAAATCTGGATATCATCAGCTAAAGATCAAGGAAGAAGACGTTCCAAAGACAACCTTTCAGATAAGATATGGCCATTACCAGTTTCTGGTTATGTCCTTTGGCCTAACAAACACACCCACGACCTTCATGGATCTGATGAATTGAGTATACAACCATTCTAGGATATCTTTGTGATTCTGTCCATTGATGATATTTTGGTGTATTCTCAAGTAGAGGTAGAGTACGCAAAGCATTTACGAATAGTTTTATGCATGCTCCAGGATTAAAACTTGTACGCCAAGTTTTCTAAGTGCGAGTTCTGGTTGAACTCTGTGTCCTTTCTTGGGCACATAGTGTCCAGTGAGTATAGCAAAGTTGATAGTCAAAGGGTGAAGTAGTTAAGAATTGACCAAGTCCCACAACCCCTACCGAGGTACGAAACTTTCTCGGCTTTGCTGGTTAATACCGAAGGTTTGTGGAGAATTTCTCATCCGTAGCTTCTCTATTGATGAAATTGACACATAAGGCAACGAAATTTTGTTGGACCAATGGTTGTGAGAAGAGCTTGAAAGAGTTAAAGGATAGGTTAACCTCGCGACCAGTATTAACTCTTCCTGAAGTACCTGAGGGGTACGTCATATACTGCCATGCCTTTAGAGCATGCTTAGTCAGTGTACTAATGCAACATGGGAACGCGATTACATATATTTCTAGGCAGCTGAGGAAACACTAGCAAAATTATCCGACCCTTGTTCTGGAGCTAGAAGCTGTCATTTTCGCTTTAAATATATGGTGTCACTATCGACACGGAGTTCATGTTAACATATTCACCAATCACAAGAGCTTGCAGTACATATTCATGCAAAAAGAGTTAAATTTAAGGAAACAGAAGTGGGTCAAATTATTAAAAGAATATGATGTGATATTTAATAACACCCGGGATAGGCAAACGTTGTGGCTGATATGTTAGGTCGGGAGTCTATGAGAAACTTATGACATGTGAAGGAGCAGAAATTGGAGATGACTAATGACTTATGCTGGTTGGAAAACTTAAGTCTATGATTGCTTGACATAGATAACAGAGGAACCACAGTTCAAAATACTGTCGAGTTCTTACTAGTAGCCGAAGTAAGGGCACAACAATTTGAAGATCATAAGATGAAGCATCCCCTAAAAGAAGCAAGTGTTCGGGCTATCTGAGGACGGGGTCCTTAGACGCAATGACCAGCTATGTGTACCTGATGTCGGGGGACTCTAAGAGCAGATTATGGCAGAGATTCACCAATTCTGGTCTGTGTTTTATCTAGGGGCGACCAAGATATACCATGATCTTCGATAACTATACTGGTGGAAGGCGTTCACGGAGGGACATTGTTGGATATGTCGCTAGGTGTATGACTTGCCAACAAGTTAAGGTTGAATATCAGAAACCGAGAATTGCAAAACATAGAAATTCCAACCTGGAACTGGGAGGTAATCAAAATGGATTTAGTTACCGGACTACCACAATTACGCTAAAGTTCTGACCCTATATGGGTTATCGTAGATTGACTCACCAAGTCAACTCACTTTCTGCCTGTCAAAACTACTTTTGCTGCTGAAGAGTACGCTAAGTTGTATATTAAGGAAATAGTTTGACTTCCTGAGGTTCTGCTTTCCATCATATCAGACCGAGGTGTCCAGTTTACAGCTAACTTCTAGAGATCATTCCAAAAAGGATTGGGCACAAGGATCAACCTTAGCAGACATTTCCATCCCCAAATATATGGTCAAGCTGAGTGCACTATTCAAACGCTCGAGGACATGTTATGAGGCTTTATGTCAGACTTCAAGGGAAATTGGGAGGATCATCTACCACTCATCGAATTTTCTTACGAAAACAAATACAATGTCGGTATTCAAATGGAACCATATAAGGCCTTATACAAACGAAAGTTCAAATCTCTTATAGTATGGTTCAAAGTTGGTGAAACAAAAATTTTGGTCACGAAGTTGGCGCAACAAGCTGTAGAAAAGGTGAAGACAAATCGAGATCGATTATTAACCACTCAGAGCAGGAAAAAATCTTACCCGATTATCCGGCAACAAGATTTGGAGTTTTTCGTAAGAGAGTAGGTGTTCTTCAAGGTATCACCAAGGCGTAATGGCATTTGGCAAAAGGGAGAAACTCA
Source organism: Nicotiana rustica (assembly GCA_005239535.1). Taxonomy (NCBI): domain Eukaryota; kingdom Viridiplantae; phylum Streptophyta; class Magnoliopsida; order Solanales; family Solanaceae; genus Nicotiana; species Nicotiana rustica. The sequence continues at coordinate 5,288 of ML532319.1, read as the reverse complement.
ACCCCTGGTATAGTTGTAACGACCCGGTCGGTCGTTCCATGGAATTTGCATTATTATTGTTGTTATTGACTTGTTCTAGATTGGTTATACTGTAATTGATGTGTTAGAGTTGGTAGGCTTGAAAGCAGAATGGTTGTAGTGAGAGTTTAGTCATTCAGTCTTTAAAACTAGTCTTGAAGTGAGAAAAGTCAACTGAGAGTTGACTTATTGGCAAATGACCTTGGAATGCAGATTTTATGGCTCGGATAGCTTCTTTAGGTGATTTGGGACTTAGGAGTGTGTTCAGAATAATTTTTTGATTTCCGGTGTAGAATTAAGCTTGGATTGGTGAAAGTTAGTTTTCTGTGATTCCGGTCGGCAGTGGAAAATAGGCTATCGGGGTCGGAATGGAATTCCGACAGTTGGAACAGGTTCGTAATGTTATTTTGGACTTGTGTGCAAAATTTCTGGTCAATCGGAGTTGTTTTGAATAGTTTTGGCATCATTGGTGGACTTTAGAAATATCAAAGTTCTTAGGCTTGAATTCGATGTAAATTTGGTGTTTTGATGTTAGTTTTGGTGTTTTGAGAGTGCAACTAAGTTTGAATGATGTTATGGTATGTGTTGGCATATTTGAGTGGGGTTCCGAGGGGCTCGGGATTGATTTCGGGTGAATAACGGGCATTTTTGGACTTAAAAACACTATTGTTTCTGGTGCTTTCACAACGGAAGGTTATTCACTGCGTTCGCGTAGGTAGGTGTGCGATCGCGTAGGGTTAAAATGGACTGGGGTGAATTTGTGCAGTGCGATCGCGGAATAAGTGTCGCGATCGCGTAGCTTTGGAGGTCAGTTCAGTGCGATCGCGTGGGGTTCATCGCGATCGCGTAGAGTTAGCCAGACGCGTGGGGAGCGGAGTTAGTTGTTCTTCGCGATCGCGTGAGAATGGTTGCGATCGCGTGGGTCGAGGTTCCATTGAATTGCGATCGCGTGGCTTATGATGCGATCGCATAGGGTCTTCTGTGGGCCTGGGAGATTTGTTCTTCGCGATCGCGTGAGTACATCCGCGATCGCAGTGCATGAATAACTGGGCAGTTAAATAATAAACCCTCCGCGACTTAAATCCTCCTTTACACCATTGTTGAGCGGAGGAAAGCTTTTTGGGCGATTTTTGAAAGAGAAAATTAGTGGGAATCACCGAGGTAAGCAATTTGATTATTAAAACTCCATTATGGGTGATTATAGACCATAATCCCAGCCTTTAATTCATGAAAAACAGTAGAAAAATAGGATTTTGGTGCATGAGATTATGAGACCTTCAAGGGTCGATTTGAGGGGTCAAACGGACTCCGATTTTGGTATTCTTTATATGTACGGACTCGTGGGAAGATGAAGAACACTTTTCTATAAAAAAATCTGAGTTTCGGGACGCGGGCCCAGGGTTGGGTTTTTACCGGTTTCGGATTTTTGAGTTAAATTCGACATTTTTCAATTGGAATTCGTTCCTTAAGCATATATTTATGATAAAAATTTGAACTTGGTAGATTTGGAGCCTTCAGAGGTTGATTCGAGAGGCAAGCGTGTTGCGGAATAGTTTTCGGGCTAGTTTGAGGTAAGTAATGTCTTTAAATCCTGTCCTGAGGGTATGAAACCCCGGACTATGCACCCTTTCACGGGTTTTGAAATAAAAAGGTGGAAACTTTGGAACATATTTCCTATTTAGGCGACGATTGAGTTGCGAAACCGATTTTTAAGCCTTTGCTTAAATAGTATTTATATATTATGATATGTTTTGGGCTCTAAGCCATGTTTGGGGCCTAGTGCCGATTTGTTTATCCCTTAGGGGATGTTTTTACTATTTTCCTCACTGAAATGTTATGATTTTTCACTCAGTCTTTTCTGTGAAATTTTTTTGACACTCAGAGTATTTTGATACTACTTCTTGAAAATGAAATGCTGTTTTTGGGTCGAGAACCCGATATATTATGGCCTGAAGGGAAAATTGAGAGTGTCTGACTGAGTGAGGTTGCTGGCCGATATTGTGAGGATGATATGATATGAGTGAGGCTGCGAGCCTATATTGTGTGTGAATTATGCCATGATGTGGCTTATTATTGCGCTTGTGCTGTAGGAGCCCCTCTGGAGACTGTAACACACCCCCAGTGAGCGCCGATACCGATTGAGTGATGCTCGCGGGGCTTATGAAGAGTGATCGTGAGGTTGCCTGATGGGCAGAGTGATCGTGAGGTTGCCTGATGGGCATAGTGATTATGCGGTTGCCGGATAGGCAGAGTGATTGTGAGGTTGCCTGATGGGCTAATACTGAAAGATATTGTGATGAGAAATGATCATGGCCCGAGGGGCAGTTTTATGAAGATTTTTACTGAGTTTTCAAACTATGATTTACTTCGTTTTCAAACTGGTTTTACTTAGAATTTTATTGAGATATACTGATATTGCACTTGTTTTCAAGGGATTTTTGGAAACTTATTTCGAACTTATTAATTGATGAATACTACATGGTGACTTGGTGTTTTACTGGTTTGTGGAATT
>ML532318.1:15876-40019 GCA_005239535.1 Nicotiana rustica | reverse complement strand
ATAAAACAAATAAAATCTGGATCACAACCCTGAAATAACCCAGATAATAGAAAAAACATCAAAACAAGCTACCAAGATTCATTCCTCGTGAGGAGTGAATGACTTTTCAATTGCTAAGCTTGACATTTAGCCACAAAGTTGCTCATCAGAATCAACAGAACCTTCTCCAATTTCAAAACCATTAACTTCAGTCAGCGAGTTCCCGAGAGGATTCTCATACTCCCTGTCACCATGCATCATCCCCACAAAATGTGTATCATCATGTGCAGGTAAAGGATTCTGCGTGATATTCTGGGTGTCACTGTCTTTGATCACAATCAGGTTTTCCTGGATCATCCTTTCTATTTCTCTTTTCAAATCTCGACAACTTTCAACATCGTGCCCCTGGACATTGCAATGGTATTCATACCTTTTAGAAGGGTCAAATATTCTTGCACGTGGATCCACATGATTTGGAGGAATAGGTGAAATCATGTCATAATGTTTTTTAAGTTTTTACAAAAACATTGCTTTAGAAAATTGCTTTTTAGATTTTATTTCTATTTTTACAAAAACATTTTTTAGGAAAAAAAATATTTCTGTTTTTTCCCCCCGTTTTTATAAAAAAAATTGCTTTAGAAAATTATTTTTCGGATATAGATAATGAGTCTTTTTAATTAATTAGGAGATATTTTGAATTGGCCAACAGGACGCTGACACGTGTCCCTGCGTTAAAATGAGTGGTATATTTGAACCCAAAGTTAAAATGAGGGGTATATTTGAACCCAAAGTATAACGTTAGGGGTATAGATAACCCAATAGTATAACGAGGGTTATTCTTAGACAATATTTGAAAGTAGAGGGGTATATTTGGCCCTTTTCCGTTATATAATTACCATAATGATACCTATTATTATTTTGATCTTTGGCATGGTCATGTTTATTGGTCAACCACTTGTCTTCGTTTAGACTTACTGTGCGTCGCTATCACATTCACTTCAAGAATGAAGCAAATCAAGTGGGATAAGTTTCATGCTTTGTCATGAAAAAATAATTTTTCTTTAGTCATCATTATATCATCAATATGGTGCACCAAGACTCGAAATCGATGTCTTACCCGCATAGTACAGTGGGCTTGAACCCATCTTTCTTACCCTTGCATCATCGTATTCAATCACATAAGACTTAAAAGTGTTATCACTTCCGGTGGATATAAGTGTAAACTCATCTAGTGATAAATAAAACTTAAGTATCTGCATCGACAAAGGGGAGAACTCATCATAACTTTTAATATTGTAGACACAAAAATCATAAATTGATTATGTATTATATCTATTAATATTAACTCTAAGGAAAACTATTATATGGCTTATGCAAATAATGACGATATGGTAAGTTGTCTTATTACCATAATGCACCTATATATTAAACTTGACACTACGCAATTGAATTAGCCTACTAGTCTTATTAGATCATTACTTGAACTTGTTAAAATAGGTCTGTTGGACTTTGAACACCTATTCTAATATATTAAATCAGAGATTGAAGAATGATTTATAGCTTGAAAGTGTAAACCACCACACCTAATGCATGTCAGCTTATACGCGGTTATCATGAGTGAACTAGTAATTCACTCTGTTATCATGGTTATACGTGGTGAATTGATTCCATGACACTTGACTCTGTATATCTTAAAAAGTTAGTATGATGATGAGTGATGACTATTCTAAGTGATAAATTGTGTTATCTTGATGATGTTATATCCGATCTTTGATCCAATGATTACTTGAAGAGTTGCTGGCTATATTTCTTGAAGTACCAACAGAAGCTGTACTGTTCGTTTCCGACATAAGAGAGCATTTAATGTAATTTTTGTGCAATGTGGCCGTTCTTGTAGGGAAGATCTGAATTCTGTTGGCAGCATTATTTTGTGATTTTCATTGTTATGCAAGTTCAATCTAATACACAGTTTGCATGTTTGGTTTTAAGCATAATCATAAAATTAAAAATTCGTGGATTAGTAAACAAAAATAGCATATAGACTCTTACCTTTTATGTGAAAACAGACAAACAAATAGTTACCTGACAGCCAAAAGGGTATGAGTAGGCAAGTCGTGAAAGTTAAGAAACATCTACCACAATCTCACGGATAATGAGGCGTTCGTGCTCATAACGTGTTAAAAAATTAAGCTCAAAATAACAATATAAAACATGAAAATAAACAAGAATATAGAGAGCAAGAGATCAGAGCTTCTTATTTCTTTCAAGTGTGCAATGTGATGCCCAAACCCTCTATTTATAAGTGATATTTAGGTAATACAAAAGGATGCCATGAACATGTTATTAACTATTGAGATCATGTGAGAAGATCATAGAGGTGTTGGAGTTACAATCATAATGGTAAGAAGTAATGAAGAAGAGTAATGGGCGTTACTCCCTTAGAAGTTATGGACATCCACCATAATGAAGTATTTCATAACAACACTTTCTTATGTCCAAAAGGGCTGTTTAGTGTTGTCTTCTAGGAGTATAACATATAGTAGTTCTTACTTTAGAGTTAAAGTTACAAAATTTATTGTGAATAAAATAAGAATGCAAGCAGATAAACGTACACATACACAGGTGAAAATCATACTCGGTATCAATTTATGATATTGTCCTTATCGATGATCTGCTTTTGAACTTAAATTAGACTAAACTATTCTTCAATGAATGTTAAATATTCAAAAATTTATATGAGAAGTAATAATATCACCATAAATTATATTTTTTTCATTATCGAATAAGAAAATAATACGCTTAAAATATTGGTCGAAATTTGTTAAAAAATCTGAAGGAGCAAAAAGTAATAAAACATCAAGCACTTTGGGAAGAAGACTGCTGCTATCTATTAATACGGTTATATATTTAAATTATCTAATTGTGTGAATTCAAAAGCCACTATCATAAAGTTTGACTTGTAATCCTCTTATAAATGCACCAAAGAAAAAGGGAACAGTGTCATTGATGAAATATAAGGCAGATCTAACCATGTTACTTGGCAATTTAAAGAACACAAAATGGTTTTGAGTAAACGAAAAAAAGAAACCCAAACCAACTAAAATCGTTGAATATTCATATGAAGGAACATGTACATCACCTCTATGTAACAATAGTGTGCATGTTCTGTACTCTTATACTAATTTTTCATATATTTGTTGCTTTTATTATCATACCTATCAAATAACTTTGCCCACTAATGGTTTTGCTTCTACTATATGGAACCGTAATCTAACAATTTGTGTCTATATTAAATTTGAACTATTATATTTGAAATTAATTTCAACTTCATTAACTATTGGGCCAAAAAGTCCCCGAGTGCAAAGTAAGGGTATCAATGGATATTTAAAAACCAACTAAATCGACCGAACTTGTCACGCCCCAAACCTGAAGAGGCGTGGCCGGCACCCGGTGCCATACTCGGCCCGAGCGTACCACTCTGTCACTGTGAACTCTGGAGGGGTAGTCCTCAACTCAGGCCGATGAAGCCATATTCTGAATCATCTGAAAATAACGTCTACAACCAGCAATACCAAATTAAACATCTACATAGGGTTGGTAAAACCACAATACTGATATAAAAAAATGTACAAGACTCGTCTACAAGGCTCTAGAGATAACAAACTGTATCACGGTCGGGACAGGGCCTCGACCTACCCATCAAACCTGTACATATAAAATGGACTCCAAGGTCTAGACCTGGTAACTCGGAGGAAGTAGAGCTTACTAACCAAGCTGATGTTTGACTCTGTCTACTGGGAAGGTCTATCCAGCTGTCTATCAGGACCTGTAGGCATGAAATGCAGCATCCCTAGCAAAAGGGACGTCAATACGAAATAATGTACCGAGTATGTAAGGCAACAGAAAAACTGAAAGCTGAAGCTGAATTGATAATATAATAACTGAAAGTACCTGGAGTCAAATAAAATTGAAGACATGCTTACCTGTTGATACTGACTCATCTCTCTCAATATAGTAAGTAAAATAGTTGTCCGACCCTATAAGACTCGGTATGTGTAACTGCTCTGCCGTAGTAGGCTCGCTCATAGACGCCCGACCATACTAGGCTCTATATCTCGTCCATTCTGGGCTCACTCATAGGCGCTCGACCATAGTAGGCTTGGTATATAGCTTACCATCTGATCAAAGGTTGCCCAATAGGGGCCTGCCCACCGATTATAGCTCGATGATATATACATACTCTCTGCTCTCTTGGCTGAAAGAAGACATTACTAAACTGAATATGAAGTCGCGATAAGGGAGAATACAGTAACTTATGAGACTATGGATAATGTACATAAGTTCACGAATACGAACTTCTCTTTATGCCTCGTTATCAAAACTCATGTAGTTACGGGATCATGCCAAAATGAAGAAAGGTTTAGCCTTAACCTACTTTATCACAATCTTTACAATCACCAAGTTGAACTAGTGTCACGACCCAATTTCCCCTCAGTTGGGTATCGTGATGGAACCTAGTCTTAGGGACTAGGTAAGCCTAACATTTATTGAATAACAATAGAATAAAGAAAATTCAGCAGTCTCAATAGAGAGATCTTTACAAAATTTACAATTTCCCAAAATCCGTAGTATAAGTCATAAGCTCTAAAACGTTAGCTATCACTTCTAAATACAACAATCTCGAAATGAGTACAAACAGTTGAATGCAAGTAAGAAGGTGACTCCGAAGCATGCGAACACAGCAACAGGTTTACCTTGAGTCTCCTCAGCAAGGATCCGCACAACTACTAACGATCAATACCTAGATCTACACAAAAATGTACAGAAGTGTAGTATGAGCACACCATAACGGTGCCCAATAAGTATCAAGACCAACATCGGTGAAGTAGTGGCGAGGACTAGTCAAGACACCCACTGGTCTAATAAACTGAACAAGCATAGGTGTAGGAAATGACAGAACATGACATTTATCTAATGACTACACGATATGGCTAACAACATAGCAACTACAACAAGGAAGGAAAAATAACAAGTAATATCGGAACATCATAATAAGACAAAGAAGGATGGACGGGAACACATCCCAAACCCGCAAATCACATTATCGTAAGAGCAAGTAGTAACTCAGCACTGCAATAGTTTCCACATCAGGCCTTAGCTAACAACCCCAATAACTTAGCCAAATTCTTCAAGTGTAAACTTTCACCTGTAAGTTTTTATATTGGAATCTTTAAAATATGATATTTTTCATTAGGAAATTCTTTTGAAGTATACTTCCTTCGAATATAAACTTTTCAAAAAAATATCCTTCAAACATAGTTCTTTCAAGATAAATAATTTTCAAATATACTTTTCAAATAATGCATTTCAAACATAGTTTCTTCAAGATAAATGCTTTTCAAATAAATGTCTTTCAAACATAGTTTCTTTAAGATAAATGCTTTTCAAATAAAATGTCTTTCAAACGTAGTTTCTTACAGGTAAATGATTTTCAAGTACAACTTTTCAAGTAAATATTCTTCGAGGATAGGTCACCCTGTGACACCCAAGCATAGAAGATTAATAGCTCCAAACGCAGATAAACCAACAGGGGAATCTACCGGGATCCCGTCCCGTAGTCCCGAATTTATTATGCAGTACAAAGGGATCTCCCGGAATACGTCCGTAGTCCCAACGTAAATATGCAGTGCTGGGGGATATCCCAAAATACGTCTGTAGTCCCAAAATAAATATGCAGTATAGGGAGATCTCCCGGAATACGTCCGTAGTCCCAAATAAATATGCATCGCAATCAACAAAGACAACAATTATAGCACGACAGGAAACTCGTACATCACCATAACAAGTACAAAGCAACAATGACAGTAACACAAAGTACGACGAATAAATCAATACAAGAACTTTAAATCACAAAGGAACAGTAGAACACGTTTACAAGGAATAATCACGGTAAAGAATGCTAAGTGCAAAGCGAACAACTTAACCAGGGAAAGACAGAAACGTAGCAACGAATCCACAATATTCAAGACAACAATAAGAAGCCAACACGAGTCAAATAATTCCAAATAAAGGCAAGTCAACTGGGATATAGGTTATCTAATCTCCTTTTTTAGGTTGAACAATTTCGGGTAATATTCAACAATTCAAGTAAGGGTAAGCAACAAAGGATAATCATAACTCCAATTAAGACAAAACAATTATAGGACGAGATAATAATAATTTCAATTAAAGATAAGAAGTTATAAAAATATAGCTTGATGATAGAAGAGGTAAAACCTTCAGTTAAGTCAAATCAGGGTCAAGTAGATGGTAAGGGTGAATCCTAAAGCAATTATCTCTAATCAAAGTATTTAGAGGTGAAACTAGCAAATAAGAACTTAATGTATCAAGAACAACTTCATACCCGTTGAATATAAGGACCTAAGAACCCTAAAAGGCAAACTTCCCACAATTAAGTCCGAGCACGCACTCGTTACCTCGCGTACACGAACTACAATCAACATAGAAGACTCAAATCCTAAGGGGTAATTCCCTCACACAAAGTTAGGCAAGATACTTACCTCAAAAACGACAACCAATACTCTAAAATGAACTCCTTGGGTGGAAAGACCTCCGGACGGCTCAAATCCAACTAAAATAACTCCAAAGCACACATAAAACTTATAAGAAACTATTCCGGATTATAAAGTCTAAATCTTTAACAACATCCAAAAATTGGTCCAAAAGTCGACCCCCGGGCCGCACTTCGGAACCCGACAAATTTAACAAAATCAGAATACCCATTCCAATATGAGTTCAACCATACAAAAATTATCAAATTACGATTTCATTTCATCCCTAAAATCATGATTTTCATTTTAGAAAATTTTCTTCAAAATCAACCCAAAACACAAATAAAATGATAGAATTGAAGGTAAATTCATGAAATACATTAATTACTAAGTGAAGAACACTTACCTAATCGGATTGCTTGAAAACCCACCAAGAATCGATCAAAACCGAGCTCTACAAGTCAAAATATTGAGAAAATGGCAAACCCTCGAATATAAACTCTCTACCCAGGCGTGACCGCACCTGCGACGAGATAGCCGCTTCTGCGCAACCGCAGGTGCGCATGACCAACCACACCTGCTCTCCCTCTCGCTTCTGCGCCCAAATATCCTTTTCTGCGGGGCCGCATGTGCGCACCATTTCTCCGCACCTGCGGAGAGTGCCCAGTCCGCTTCCTCTCGCACCTGCGCCTCCTTTTCCATACCTGCAACCATCGCGCATGCGCCCAAGGTCCTCAGGTGCGATTACCCCAGAACTCAGCCCTCTCCAAAACCATGGAAATTATTCGAGACTCGTCCGAAACACACCCGGGGCCCTCGGGACCCCGTCCAAGCATACCAACAAGTCCATACTCTATGTGTACGGATAAAATTGAGATGGCCAATTTTATGTTCATTTTGACATTCGGTGGCTTATTTGCATAAGGTCCCATGTGTGGCCCGAGGTCCGACCTCGAGCCTCTCTCGCGTTAATCTTCGAGGTAGTGTGAGCTCGGGGTTGGCATGAGGAAACGACACGAAGATTGATGTAGACAGCTCTGCAACAAAGTACGAATCCGTACTTAGACATTAACTAGCCGAATCAGTCAAGATCTTTGTAATAAATATCAATGTACTATACTTGGATCCCCCTTCCTATATAAAGGGGACCCTAGTCATTTTGTAAGGGACATCATCAAATACAAGTCACAAAAATATTCTCTGCTTTACTTTAACTCTCTACTAGCTCATTCACTCACATTTATTGCATTTCATTGACTGTTCTTCATTTATAGCTCATTATTGGTCATAAATAGCACTTTCCGAAACCTAAAATTTTGTTATAGCTCCATCGATCCTTTGACGGTAGCCCCGAGCCTCGACCTTAAGGGCCCCGAGGCCAATATCGAACCTTCGAACTTAGGTGTCTCGGTTTGTTTTTCTTCAGTTTTTCACTGCTTTCGGTCTATTATATCCTAACACACTTAACATCAGCTGCTTAATAACTGGTACTAAGATAAATCACATATTTTTAGAACCACTTAATCAAATATAATTGTGATTACCATATTTTCCCGGTAAACAGCTTGGCGCTCACCGTGGGTATAAAAATAATAGTGATTGTTTTAGTGCTGGATTGCTGAAAAAAGCAAGTTACCTTTCACACCTTTTTATGCCCAAGAATCTTTGATTTCAGGTTGGATGGCAGACTCAGCAAATACGTACGAGGGTAACAGCTCCGAGAACCACATGGAGAATGGTATATCCGCCCCAAGTTTGAGCACACCACTGTTAGACCACAGTAGTGCACTGGAACTAACCCCTGAGGATACGGGCTTGAGCAGCGCCTGCCGTGATGGTACCAGTTCCAACACTAGAAGGGGTACGCTCCGAGAAGATCGGCATAAAGCACGAGGGACTGTCGCACAAAGAGAAGAAGGAGTTAACCTCCGTATGATCTTCGAAATGGTACAAGCACAACAAGCTGCTATCACCCAACTGCAAAACCATCAACAAATATCAAGTACAGGGGGATCGAGGACGACTTCTCGGATTCAGCGATTGTCGGAAAGGTTCGATGACAATGGGACGGCAACTAACACCGCTATCATAAAGACGCTCGAGGGCCTCATAAAGAGGATAGAATCAAGGCTCCTGAAAAGAGAGTCGAAGTCATACATGGAAAAATATCAACCGTATGCCAGGAATCGGGGAGATGCCGCGAGAAGCGACGCGCCCTAGACCAATAGAAATGTGGACCGAAATCGAACCCCCCTTAGGTCGATGATCAAACCTAGAACCAAAGTATACCCAGAAACGACAAAAGTGCCTTCATCATCCGAATGAAACTTGGGAACCGGCGTTGCAGGTGTAATAGCGGCTATGGGAAGATGGCCAAGGCCCATACTATCAGATCCTTCTCGAAGAAACCCTAATCTAGTGTGCGAGTTCCACGACGCGCATGACCATAGGACTGAAGATTGCAGTCCGAGAGGAATTGGCCTAACTTGTTGACAAAGGATACCTCAAAGAGTTTGTGACCGCCGAGCCATATTGCATACGCAGGAAAAGAGAGTAGCCTGAAGAGGCGGAGCACGTCGGTCGCTCGACCAGCGGCGGGACCTACATTTCGCAAGAAGGCCGTAGCAAAACAAATATCCACGGTAGCGGCAGGATTTGTTCGAGACCAAAAATAGTGGCCAGGTAAGAAAAACTCGGCCAGAGTCATGACAGGCCTTCGTCCGGAAACAAGGTACGCAATTCCTTACCTACTAAACACCTGGAGACAAAAGTTCCTACGACATTGATACGTCCCGAAACCCAAGCTCCTTCTTTCCCATACAACTGCTATCCGCACAGTCGTATCCACACTTTAGCAATTCGCCTATTTCAATGTCTATCGTCTAGGCTTGAGTTATCGGGCCGGCTGTCAGTTTTGCCCGCCAAGCTGGAAGAACATTATCGAGCTGTCAGCTCAAGTGAGCCGTTAAAATCCCGAATCCGAGCAAATCTTGCTACCAGCCCGAGCTTGCTCCGATCGGAGGAGGAACCACTGGAAAAAATAAGTACATCCCTAAGGATACGGACTCCGTTTCCCTGTGTGGTCCCAAACAATTGAGGGATCAGGCTTGGCACAGTTCCGAGGCCGCCTACGAATGGCGTTATCGACCAACTTATTAAGGCCATAAGATCAGCTAACAACCAAACCGAGTGCAAGGTTATGACTGCAGGTTCGGAGGCGGCCGAAGAGCGGGAGCCGAAGTCTCCTAGGAGAAGCATGTTTCCCCCCTGAATGATAAATCAAGCAAGGGAGAGATTTGAGAAATCAGAGCCTAGAGGTGCCTGAACATGGTTCTAGTTGTGCGATCACACACACTGGGGGGAGCAAATCCCGACATAGAAAGTAGGAAATACTCTGAAGCACTCTCCAGATATAGAAGGCGGAGGTCGTCAGGCCCATACCGATGACGCCAGGTAAAGCTAAACTTAACTCTATTTTACGGCTAACTATTCCTCAACATAGGAAGGAACACAAACTCAGCGGCTCACCGCGGGACCATATCCTACTTCAATACTGTTGGGGACCGACCCGCATGGCAAATCGGAAGCAGGGTCACCTAGAGACCACAAACTCGGAATGTCTTGCCCACGCCTCATGACCCCCGTGCTAAGGATCCGGCCGAATCCGAGAGCCGAGTCGACATCCAAAATTAAAAAAGGGGAGTCAGAAAGTGCAGTCAAAAAACGCAAAGGGAGGACGAAGAGGAACGCTGCTCCAGAATCCTGCGGGCATACCACATCAATCCAAAATAGGAGAAAATGTCGTCCCCTTTGGCGGTTGAGACCTGGCTCACAAAACTAGCCGAGAAGGTAAAAATAAGACGTTAGAGTCTAGCTTACCACGGGAAATTCAAGCCGACAAAGCCATAATCAAAGCCCTCGAGTTAACAGATAAACGACAGGGAGCCCACCGGTATTTCGGATTCGGGGACTCGTTCTCAAGAGAGGCCGCCTCAAAATATTCGGAGTCCTAAATAAAGCATGGCCGAACCAAGCCCAAGTTGGGAAGGGTCGTACCGAGCTCTCAGAAAAATCGGCAAAAAACCATGCAGGATCGACACCTCGGTAGACGAACAACCTCTGAATAAATTAAACACGCCCCTGCCCAAACGATGTCGTCGATAAGGTAAAACCACACTCCCATTCTCATTCATATATTCTGGACTAACTTCCACAGATGCCTGGCAGAGGACATCGGGACACCCGTTAGTTCCGGAAGACCCCTGGGATACACTAGCCTGCAATGCACTCTTTTCCTTCGATCGGTTTTTTTCCTAATTAGGGTTTTACCGTCAAGGTTTTTAACGAGGCAACACCTACGCGCTATCCAAGGAAAGATTGGTCAAGTATTCAAGGTTTTTCTCCAATCAACCTAAAATACTGAAGGGTAGTGTCCCGGTAGGTCCCACCTCGAGCAAAGCAATACGAGCCAAAAAGAATTTCAGTAGGAAAATAGTGTATCGGGCCAAATGGTAGAATGAACCGTGCCCGTAAAGAAGGGCCGGACCGTCAGCAGTGAAAACATGTACACTTGTATCAAAACCTTCAAAAGAGTACTTTAAAACACTTTGTAAATCTCAAAGAAACGTCTATCATTGACGCTTAAATTATCAAGACCCAAGGTCGTAAGATCCCAAGCGGGTAACCTCAGATATGTTCAAAATTATAAGTCCCACGGGCATGACCAAGGCCACAAGGCCTCAAGTAGACATATCTAAACAACAAAGCACGGTCCCGACTTCAAAGCCAAGGCTCTATATTCGAACTTGTAACACCTCTAAAAAGGCATACCCTCGAATATAGATGTCGAGGATACGATATGTCACGCCCCAAAACCGAGGGACGAGACCGGCGCCTAACCGGATGATCCCGGTCAAGCAGACCTGGTTTGCCTTTCCTACCCAACGCGTTGCCCCGTGTCTATAATATACATTGTTCCATATGAATTAGCCAATTTAAATTCAAAGTACGATTTACAACATAAGTTCATTTTCCTCTTTTAATTTTTCAACATTTGATTATCCAAAAACATATATAATACATACAACTTTTCCAATACGGACCACGATTTCGACCGAACACAGCTACTGCCCAAAATAGATATATATATATATATATATATATACAACCCACATAGTGTCTACGGAGCCTCTAAGAATACTAGGAGTTTTACATAAACTTGCCGGCAACAAGGCCCCGACTATACCTTTAATGAAACAATATATACAAAAGAAGACGGTATAGACTACACACGGCCCCGAGAGGAAGTGGGGCTCACCAGAACTGCTGAAGGGATGAAGAGGAGGCACCACTATCGGCAGACTGAGCTACCTGCTATGGAACCACCTACATCCATATAAAAGATGTAGTGCCCCCGACAAAAGGGACGTTAGTACCCTTTAATAGTACTAGTATGTATGAAAAAACTTTACTCTAAGTAGAATCAAACAATGCACAGATAAGAGACAGTTAGAGAAACCAAACAATTACTGCATAGAGATACAGAAAAGCACAATTGAGAGTTTCACAGATTCTTATTTCAACACAATCATATTCCACCCTTATTCCTTCTCAACAATCCACCCTTATTTCTTCCTGTTGCGGCGCGCAACCCGATCCCACCGGACAATCACATTTCAGCCTTATTACATTTTGTTGCGGCGCGCAACCCGATCCCACCGTACAATCACATTCCACCCTTGTTACTTCTCACATATCACCCTTATTCCTCTTGTTGCGGCGCGCAACCCGATCCCACTGTACAATCACATTTCATTGAAACAATAACAGCCCACAATTCAATCACAAGGATTTTCCTATAATCAAGAGTATAATTTCATAAAAACCAAACAATCACGTGTTCACAATAGTCTTTACCAAACAGTAAGTCATGCACGGTGTG
This sequence comes from Nicotiana rustica, assembly GCA_005239535.1. Taxonomy (NCBI): domain Eukaryota; kingdom Viridiplantae; phylum Streptophyta; class Magnoliopsida; order Solanales; family Solanaceae; genus Nicotiana; species Nicotiana rustica. The sequence continues at coordinate 27,548 of ML532318.1, read as the reverse complement.
CCATAATCATTTAGCTTAATAAAATCAGTCCACATTTACTTCCCATCATTTGTAGCAACATCAACCAACAATTCAATCACAAAGATTCTCATCATTAAGTACATTCATTCGTAACAACCAAATAACCATATGAAATCAAGGCCACAGAAATCTTTACCAAACAGTGAGTCAAACGTGGTATGCCATCAACATATAGCTCAATTAGTAAACCCACATTTCCTTTCCATTATTTACTACACAACATTTAGCACATATATACATTCAACCAATTAGATTCGTTATCATTTCTTCCGTTTGGCAGTACATCCTTTCATACCAATGTATTCACCATTTATCAAGCTTTGCACATGATAGAGTAAACACCAGAAATCACTCTTTTTTCACAATCTCATATGGCATGGTGGCATAGAAATCAACTAAGATAATCAGAGAATAGAATCTTACATCTCAACACATTAGAACAATCAATTCACATATGCATAAGCCAGGAACTCAAATTGAAGGCTCGAGCACCAACAAGGTGACTCCACAAAGATTAAAGTTAGCCATACACACCTCGAATCAGAATTCCCTTTAATTTCTATCACAATTCACCGAACCGTCTAGCACCGTCAATCTAGCTCACAATGTGACATATTTATCTTAGAATTAGTAATCATGAACATGCCTTGAACTCATTTGGTCATTTTATCAAACGCTATGTGTTCTTTTAGATTGCATGATCCCTTTTCAGTGAAATATTACTCTAATCTACTCTCTTTTACTAGGTTATGGCAAATTAATTACATGCATGCAAGACTCTTAACTCTCATCTTCATGAACTAATCTACTTATGCTTCTTTTTAACAAAAACTGAGAATTAAGGTTAATAGGGTGGAGGTTTACCTCTTGGGGTGAAGAAAATAGTATCCTACTCGATCAATTTCCAGGCCCGAGTGATGATGAAGAATCAAATTGGTGAAGGTGGTGGCTTTATCTCACTAGAACTCACTCTCCCTTATCTCTATTCTAATCAAATAGTCGCTAAAATGAAGGGGATGGGCATTTTATTAAGCTGGGGGTCGGGTCTTGAAATTAGAAATTAGGAGCCCCGACACAGGAAATGCGGTCAGGAATGCAATAGCATTCATGCTATGCGGTCTGCATTCCCGTCGCATAAGTGGCCCTTAATTGGGCCAAAATGGGAAACAGACTGCCCAGGTATGCGATCACTATGCGATCCACATACCTATTATGCGATCGCATAGTGCATCGCATAACCTCCTCCGCAAAAATGAAGGTACAAGAATGCGACAACTATGCGGCCCGCATTTCCAAAATGCGATCGCATCTTGGGCCACATAGTTATCCTCAAAATCAACAACTGTGCAGGTATGCGACCACTATGCGATCCGCGTACCTGATCTGCGATCTGATAGTGGACCGCAGATCCGCTCAATTCTGGAATAATTTATCTTTTAAATCCTGGGGTACTTTTCAACCCTAAATTTCTACAGATATAACAACATAGGGATCTAACGGGGCATCATTTTTTGTTAAGAAATTTTACGGGTCCTTACACGATACTAGGGACTAAAGGCTCCGTCCAAACATAAACGACTGCGGTCGATAGGTACGACTAAACTAACGTGACTCGGAGATGCCCGACTGTCGCTATAAGATTAGATCCTCAGAAATTATTTTGAAAAGAACCGGTTAAAATCATGCCACCTTTAGTGTAAGCGAGAGCTTCGAACATTTTCATGTCGGCTCGAAGAAAAGAGCTTCGAACATTTTCATGTCGGCTCGAAGAAAAGAGCTTCGAACATTTTCATGTCTGCTCGAAGAAAAGAGCTTCGAACATTTTCATGTCTACTTGAAGAAAAGAGCTTCGAACATTTTCATGTCGGCTCGAAGAAAAGAGCTTCGATCATTCTCATGTCAGCTCCAAACAATAGGCTCGAGATAATCCGGCCGAAGGGCAAGACCTTCCAAGCGCCTATCTATCACCGGATAACGATTCGTAATCGAGGTCCTTTAGGGTCGTCGAAGAGTCGGGCGAGCGTGATAGCTCCAAAAGTAAAATAGTTAAGCGGCAGAAGACATATCCGTACTGAGAAAAAGTAAAAGGCCTACAGTCTAATTCAAAACCTAAGGGGTCGATGAGCTCGAGCTGTGACCCGGCTCGAGGACTTAGCCCAAATGGTTAACTAAAGTCGCGTAAGAGCCGTGAGGCCAGCGCAAAAGGCCTCAGGGCTAGTTCAAAATGGTAAAGGATAGACAAGCCTGAATCGAGGCCAGGCTCGAAGACTGAGTTCTAAGAAAGTCCATTTGTAAACGCGTGAAGGCCGTAGCACCAGCTTAAAAAGGGCCTCAGGGCTAACTCGAAAATAGAAGGCTGATAAAGTTTAAAAGCCTGGAGAAGAACACCGCCCGCATCTCGACTCGAGAACGGGAATCCGAAAAGTCGGTCTCTTCGACCACAACAATCCTTTTAGCATCATAACCAGATGAAATAAAGCGAAGGCAAAAACGACAGGACAGTAGGAGATGAAAGACTACTCGCATAAATGGAAGGATTGAAAAAGCATTTTTACAAGGCTCATGTATCGAGCCCGTACAGAAAGAAAATAAACATAATCCTAATCTACCACCTCAGCTGTGTCTTCAATGGCCCCCCGGGAGGTCGTGCCCTCAGAATATCCAGAGTTAGGCTTGATGACTCCGGCGACCCATTCATCGGGGAATTCGCCTCCATCACCACCATCCTCCGAGCCGTCTCTTGATTCACCCTCGGAAACAATCAAGGCAGCAACCTCCTCTTCTAAGGCCTTCACTCTCTCGATCTCGGCAATCAGATCAAAGCCCCCGGTATGAATATCCTTGAGAGCCCGTCTTCAGGACTCCAACCGGGCATGTTCTACCGCTCGGGCCAGTTGCAAGTCCGCCTTTTTGGACACCCTCTTAGCATGATCATTTGCTACATCATCATCCTCCTTGTACAAGGAAACAAGTGCCTTGGCTTCAGCTCTCGCTGCGGATAATGCAGCAGTCAATTCGGCAAAGAGATATTTGAATCTATCACACTCCGCCCTCGCGTCATGAAGATGATGCTCGATCGAGTTCACCTTCCCCTGGAGAATGCTTTTTTCGACGGTCATCTCACTCACATGCCATTTCAATTCAAGGATCTTGGCGCCCCGGGTTCGGATTTCCTCCTTCATCAGGGCACTTTCCTTTACAAACTACAGGAAATGATCCAATGCAGATTATGACGCCGCAATAAGGTAAACACACGAGATATGATAAAAAAGAAGTTACGATACCTGCTTGACCAGACATGCTCTCTTTGGATGTCACCTCCAAACAAGCCCGAAGACCGCGGGGCTCCTCTTCCCCTTCACTAGAACGACCTCTAGTTCTTTGACCTCCGAGGTAAGTTTCCTGCACTCACCCTCATAGAAAGCCAAGTCGGCCTGGAACTTGGCAAAGGTCTGGTCATAAAACACTTTGGCCTGAAAGCACGGGCGAAATAAGATAAGGACAATGAGGGTCAAAAAACATTTGGCAAAGCTTGCAAAAAGGTTACCTACGCGCATAGCCTATCGAGCTCACTAAAAACGAATGGTCTTTGGGTTCAGGGCCCCTCCCGGCCTTAGTGCACGATCCTTTAGATACGACTCGATCCTCAATGGACTTTCCCTTGTTAGGAAACTCTTTTCGGGCACCTTGCGATCGATCCAAGGGAAAGACCAAATCTAGGGAGGAGTCGCTCACATCAATAACCTGGGGCGGTGTGATCAGGGCTTCCCCTCGAGGATCTTCAGGATTAGACTCCTCCACATCCAAGTGCGCATCTGCTTGGGGAAAATCCGGGCCGGCGTCCTACCCGGGAACGTTTCCCGAGTTATCCCCAACAAGCTCCGCGCCTTCAGATCAGTCAGCCGTTGCGTCAAAATCCAGCTCGGTTATTTTCGGTTCAACGGCCGTCGGTTCAGCAAAAAATGGGGTGGCTAGGTTTTCTCTTCCCTCAAACCCACCTCAAGATCAGCTTAGTGCAGGGACCCTCACAGACCTCAGGAGTCGAGGTCACCAAGTCAACTAAGGATCTCTCCACTCTGGCTCTCTTCGATTTCGAAGATTTAGACGGCGATCCCTTTATTCTCTTCTTCTCTTTGACAAATTTTGGGGTATCTACCTCCCCGAGCGATGCCTCTCTCATCACAGAGGCCTCTCCCGGGCCTACACAAATACAAAAATAATAACTATCGGATAAGGGGTGTGATCAGTGATGCCTCTCCGTAAAATACATTTACCCTAAGAGGAAGGGCTTACCGTAATTCTTCGCCTCCATATTGGCCCGTTGACAGATTGCGGCACACGCGCCCGATATATGGACATTTCGAGTCTAGCTGGCGTATCCAATCTGAGAGACTCTTGACCGAGCCGGGATACTCAGCAATGGCTACGATAGTGATAGAAGAAATTTCATAAAGTGATCAAATAATAGCGCGAGAAAAGGCATCTGGTTAGTATGTGCACTTACGTTTCATGTTCCACCTCTCGGGGAATGGCGTCCTTTCCGCCAAAATCAGATCCACGGTCCTGATTTGGACAAAGCGACTCATCCATCCTCTGTCCCTAATTTCATCGGTACAAGCAAAAAAGGCCCTCGAAGCTCAGCGTTGAAGTTTGATCAGGCCACCTCGATAAAGTCAAGGGCTATACATCCTAATCAGGTGATCGAGGGTGAAAGGAATTCCCTCGACCATGTTAGTGAAATACCTGATCATGTATACAATGCGCCAAAATGACGGATGTATCTGACCAAGGGTCACTAGGTACCGATCACAGAAGTCCAAGATAACAGGGTCTATTGGGGGCGACGATGGTCCCACCGGACCGAGGGTGAATGGGTAAGTATACACGCTAAGGAAGCCGGCCTCGTGCATAGTAATATCCTCCTCCCGTGAAGGGATCTTCACCAACACCAAGCTCCTCCATCGACAATCCATTTTTACCTTCCCAGTATCTGAGATCAAACTGATATACCGGGACATGGGCTCGCATCGCCTCGACCTCGAAGACGAATTATCAACCTTGAAATCGTAAGATATCACGCATGCCACGGGGATGCAGTCCTCGAGACGAGGGGGCTCTATTGCTTTCTCCTGTGACGATTGAGGAGGGGAGGAAGGTTTGTCAGTCTGAGAAACATTGGAGCAAGTCTTTCCCATTCCTGAGACTTGTGAGAAGGGAAGAAGAAGGAAAGATTTGGTCAAGAGGGAAATGCCGGAAAAAAGGTAGGAAAGAATCTCTTAAGGGCTTGAAGGCACAATAGGAGAGAAGAAGTAGGGATAGGCATATTTATAAAGGGCCGCTACGTGGAAAGCCGAAAGATGATTAATTGATGTCATCAATGCAGGATTTCCTTGACAGCCATGTGAATACGATCCCGTGGGTTCCTCACCGTCTCGGTATTTCGTGCGGCGCGGATGGTGCAATGGAGAAAGTAATAAAGGATAATGAATCCAAAAACGTTTCTTGTCTCTGCATTCCAAGAAACGCGTGACTATCTGTGTACGGCTAAAATTGAGATGGCCAATTTTATGTTCATTTTGACATTCAGTGGCTTATTTGCATAAGGTCCCAAGTGTGGCCCAAGGTCCGACCTCGAGCCTCTCTCGCATTAGGCTTCGAGGTAGTGTGAACTCGGGGTTGGCATGAGGAAATGGCACGAAGATTGATGTAGACAACTCTGCAACAAAGTACGAATCCGTACTTACACATTAACTAGCCGAATCAGTCAAGATCTTTGTAATAAATATCAATATACTATACTGGGATCCCCCTTCCTATATAAAGGGGACCCTAGTCATTTTGTAAGGGACATCATAAAATACAAGGCACAAAAATATTCTTTGCTTTACTCTAACATTCTCTATTTCTCTCTACTAGCTCATTAACTCACATTTATTGCTTTACATTAACTATTCTTCATTTATAGCTCATTATTGTTCATAAATAGCACTTTCCGAAACCTACAATTTTGTTATAGTTCCATCGGTCCTCTCACGGTAGCTCCGAGCCTCGACCTTAAAGGCCCCTGAGGCCAATATCTAACCTTCAAACTCAGGCGTCTCGATTTGCGTTTCTTTAATTTTTCACTGCTTTTGCTCTATTATATCCTAACACACTTAACATTAACTACTTCATAACTGGTACTAAGATAAATCACATATTTTTAGAATCACTTAATCAAATATAATTGTAATTACCATATTTTCCCGGTAAACACTCTAACAACGGACCCGCTCGAGGTCTCAAATCACATCAAAACACGACGAATCTACGAATTGCGCCATCAATCGAGCTTATGAACTTTCAAATCTTCAAACTTCTAAACCGTGCCGAAACATATCAATTCAACCCAGAATGACTCCAAAGTTTGGAGACAAGTCTCAATTGACATCACAGAGCTGCTTCAACTCTCGAAATCACATTCCGACCCTGATATCCCAAAAAGTCAACTGTCGTCAAACTTCTCCATTTTCCAAATTTCTAATTTTTCCAAGTTTCGCCGAATTGCCCCAAATTACCCTACGGACCTCCAAATCCAAATCCGGACATGCGCCTAAGTCCAAAATCACCATACAGAGCTGTTGGCATTATCCAAAACTTATTCCGGATCCATTTACACAAAAAGTCATAATACGGTCAAATTTCACCGCTTAAGCTTCCAAAACTAGAATCTTTCTTCTAATTCGACTCCGAATCATCCGGTAGTTGAATCCAACCATGCACACAAGTAGATATACATAATGTGAAGCTTCTCAAGTTATTATTCCTCTGAATGGAGCTTAAATTTATCAAAATGACCGGTCGGGTCGTTACAACAGTGTCACGACCCAAATCGATGGACCGCGACGAGCGCCTGGTACCTTACTCAACCGAGTACCAAAGTAACGTATCTTTCTTATTATATCATCATAGCTAAGTGTTCCAGAATGGGCACCATGAAATAACCAGAGTAAACTTGAGGGAATACCTGACATAGAACGACCCAACCTGATATAGAAACTCATACATATGACATACAGGCCTATAAGGCCAATGTGATCCATTATATATTTAAAATATAGTCCAACAAGGCCATACAAGTATCTGTATACATGACATCTGTCTACAAGCCTCTAAAAGTACATACTTATCATAAAGGTCGAGACAGGGCCCCGCCATTCCAAATAATACACGTCTAAATCATACTGACCAAACAAGCAACTACGGAGCAAATGGAGCGCACCAACATCTTCCGCTGAGCTGATAGACTACTTGGAAGAATCTCGACATGTCTATCGGGACCTGCGGGAATGAAACGCAGCGTCCCAAAGAAAAAGCGACATCAGTACAAATAATGTACCGAGTATGTAAGGCACATAAATAAGTATATAAAAAACATGGAAGAAACATGGAGTAAATGACTTAACCTGTAAGTCTGGATAACTCTGTAAATCATGAAATACTTATAGTGTCATGCATATGCGTATGAATGTCATGTCGTGCATAGGTACATGTGTTCATAACATCATCAAGCCTATGAGGGCATCCATCATATCATCTTGGCCAGTGTGGGAAAAATCATCAACGTATACCAGCTGATCAGGTGGTGGTGCGTATATAACGCCGTAATATTTACCCATATCCCATATACATATGTGTACATACATATACGCGTATATAACTCCATCTGGTCATGGGTCAATGTACATGTATAAATGAATGCAATGTATGAGAAGTATGTTAATAAAATCTCTTGGAATGTCATAAGACCATAATGGCTTTTAGTAATATCATGGAACAAACTTTATCAACTTACGTATTTTCTAAGACCCATGAACATATGATGTAATAATAGGATACATGGGGAATCAAGAACATAAGCTTCTCTATCATTTCTATGAATAGAGTCATTTATGGAAGTTGTGCATTTTCTCGTTTCGTTTGTATCGTATGGATCATGCCAAAAAGAAAGAAGGGTTATCCTTAACATACCTGAGCCGATTCTCTTAACAATCCTTATAACACACGCCAATCGCGACGAAATACGTAACATCACGATCGAAATAGGGAATAATTCGTATGATATTCTTGAGGAAGATTTCACCGTACTCCCTTCGAATCGCAAATCCCACATTGCTATAATATTAAGCAATCTCGTTTGAATGAAAGGTCGAAGCAACTCACGTTGCTAATGTAATTTTTATCTTTGCTGAAGCCTTTTACCTTACCTTAGATGTGAAGTGTCTTCATTTGTGAATTAGAGAAGAGATCTTAAGTCTTGGTGGTGTGGCCCCACTTGCAAGACTTGGTGTCACATAATCCTCTTAAATGTGTCACCTTTCAAACTAATATAAGAGTCAATTTATTGATACAACTTGCTACCATGTTGGGGGCTCTTTGAATTTATCCAAGATTATCACTAATTCCTTAATTAATTTGTTAATCCCTCATTGACCAATAATTACTCAATTATTCACATAATTAGAAATTATCTCAGATTACTTAAAATAATACTCACTTTTAACACACTTTATACATCATACTATAATGGTCATGTGGTACCTTGCATATGACACTAGTCCATAAATACCGGGTATTATAGCTTGGACTGTATTATATTTCAAAATGTCAAACTTTGGCGAAACTCATTTTCTTCGATTCGCTTACCCTCTCACTTTCACGAATTTACTTATCACTTGTTTGAAATAGCATAATACTTATAATCCCAAATAATCTCATTCCCGAACTTACGTCGATTAACTTACGACGAAACTTTAACGTACGAAAATGCGGGATGTAACATATCATTTCCGACCTCATCTCCCAGATATTCCAAACCAGCCGGCCTATCACACCTATAATACCCAACCATCTCATTTTCAGTCACCTCCAACTCGTCAAAACTACCTAAGACCACGACCTAACTTCGACCGTAGACCACCCAAACAATATACTTCCATTACTGAACCCATCGACCAGTTGTATGAAAAATAGAAGGCTGCTGGTTACTTCACTCGCATCCTTGCTGTGGCCAAAGAAAACTCATCCCAATGGGTTAACCCAAATAAGATTTGTGCATTCATTCTGGCATGAAAGGGCACACCATCGACGGATGCGAACACTGAAAGACAAGATACATACCTTGATCGGAAAAAAAGTCATCTAGGCAAAGGAGGTTCGCCTAATGTCCGTAATAACCCCCTCCCAAATCATAGGGGAGAAGGTGTCAATGTGATAGAGATGGATGAAGAATGGGATTCGGAGGGATCAATCGGACTTATCAATGAGCCGCAGTCACACTCAATCCCATTACAGTGCAGATACAGCTGCCAGTGGAGGTTGAGGTAACCGCATCAGTACCATTTGATGTTGAAGTAGCACCGCTTATAGCTGCAGCTATTCCATTCGAGGTGGAAGTATCAACACCATTTACAGTGACAGTATCAACCACACCGCCTTTCGACACCAAGGTTGTGCCCTGGGATTATGTGGTTGAAGCTAGGAGAAGAGGAAAGACCAAAATAGAAGAATCCGGTGATGCGCAAGGGTCTAGGACTGGAAGGGTCTATACACTTGAGCATTTGGGAGAGTCCAGAAAATAGGCCTCTAACAGACCTCCCGTCATTGAAACATGCCCAGATGACCTTTGGAGGAAAGTGCAAGCAAGGGAGTACTCAGTCATCGATCATCTGAACAAGACTCCTGTTCAGATATCCATCTTGTCGCTGCTGCAGAATTTAGAAGCACATAGGAGCGCTCTGATGAAAGTATTGAACGAAGCATATGTGCCCAATAACATCACGAGTGGAGAAATGGCTAAGATGGTGGGGCAGGTACTGGAAAGTCACAAGATCAATTTCCATAAGGATGAGCTGCCACCTGAAAGTTTGAGTAACAATAAGGCACTACATATGACAGTGCAATGCGAAGACTACTTCATTACCAGGGTTTCGATCGATGGAGGATCCAGTCTCAATATTTGCCCATTGACAACACTAAAGAGGTTGGGCAAAGGCCTATACGAGATACGAGAAGGGACCATGAACGAGAAGGCATTTGACGGGTCTTAGAGGGCTAGCATCGGGGAGATCAATCTCTGTCTACAGATGGGGCCTACATGGTTTGATGTCGAGTTTCAGGTGCTGGACATATCTACATCTTACAATCTGTTAGTGGGAAGACCATGGATACATGCCGTTGGGGCTGTGGCATCAACTTTGCATCAGGCAGTGAAGTTCGAGTGGAACAACCAGGAGGTAAATCCATGGAGATGGGAGCAACCCCATTTAAAACCGTCAAACTGTCCCTGTGGTCTAGAATAGAAGAAGGCTCGGTGGAGAATCTTATCATCACATCGAGCGGGTCAATGCAATCGACAAAGATAAGTAGTGGGATAGCAAGATAACAAGTATGATGAACTGAGAGCGTATGAGCCCGGCAGGGGCCTTGGCAAAAAATCTTCAAGGCATTTCCAAGCCAATACAACTGAAGCTCATGGAACTACTTTTGGCCTGGGATACCGATACACTTGGAAAGAGTACAGAAGTTGGTCGCCACCATGGCGTGGTCCTTATCCATTGGAGCAGCCTATACCACACCTGAGTCAGACCTTCCAACAGGCTGACATTATATGGGGATCGAAGGAGGAGGAAACACTGGCAGCCTTAAGGAACCTGTTCCTGGAGGATGAGGATATGGACTGTTGTGTAATTGTTGAGGAGGAGGAGGAGGGAGGCCCTACCATCCGAGCTGTGGAGAAAGGATCATTCCTCAGGAATTGGACTGTCAGACCATCCAGGACCCGACGAGTCCTGGGGTAGCAAGGTTGAACAACATTGTTTATTTTGTTTTCTAAGAAAATGATTTCCCTTTTGCATTTTGTTCCAAATAATATTTCCAAATGTTCCAAAAACGTTGTTTAAATTATTGAAAATCGCTTTTATGCTTCAATGAATCTATATTTATTATTACCATTTTTTCTTATATCATTATCTGTACAACATTACTACCTGTCTTGATGAACCGACAACTGTGACATGTAATGAGACAACACAACAAAAGGATAGTGATTCAGAAGAAGAAGATGTTGTTGATACCCAATTTTTCCCAAAAATATTTTAAAATTGCATATATACCTTCAAAATCATGCATTAATAGTAATTGGTATTTTTCCATAATTTTCCTATAGTTTTATTAATTTATCCAATATTTATTTCCAATAAATAATTATAAAATTGCATCACAAATGATTTCAAAAACATTTCTTAATCTAATTTATTGTTTATGGTCCTAATAAGACTAAATTATTTCATAATTAGCCAAATTGGCATCTTTTGGCTATAATTGCAATAACTTTGCAATTATAGCCCAAGCATATGATTTTGTACAATTTTTTACTAGAAATTAGTCATTTGTATTTTAAAATACTAAATAATCATTTTAAAACTATTTTCTATGCATGAAATTCATTTTTTAATAATTATCAGTTATTTTATAAATTATTTTTAATTATTTTAAATTGGGTATTTAACAAATAGCCTACTCTATTTCAATTTCAGCCTAAATTAAACCAGCCCCAAACCACAATTGCGTAGACCTGATTAAATCTTGGTCGTTGATCAATTTTGATCAAC